>BLKR01004713.1:0-99868 GCA_011170035.1 Teleogryllus occipitalis
ATAGAATAAATAATTATATATTCACATATAGTGGCACTCCTAAAGACAAGAGAGCCAAAGCCGGCATAGGAATGTCCCTGCATATAAAGTTACAACAGAATATTGAACAAGATATCGACGGAAAGTTACTGAAAATTAAATATAAAACACCATGGTTCACCGAGGAAGTGAAAGAAATAGTGAAGAAGAAAAAAATGCATTTCTACGATATAAATCATCTCAACGTCTAGATGATAAAATACTATATAAACGAAAACGAAATACAGCGAATCTGAAAATTAGATAGCTCAAGGAAGCATTTTGGGGAAAAAAAAGTTTCAAGGGTTTCGAGAGTGTCATTGCTGAAAATTGTCTTTGTCATTGTCATTGTCATTGTCATTGTCACTGACTTTTTGTCAATCAATTCTGACGCTAAATTCAAATTTTCAAAAATAAATAACTTTTCGAAATGGATTTTCGACGTGATAACGTTGGAGTACTGTCTCAGTTTTTTCCCTACAATGTGTCTTATAACATTCTATAACAATTTTTTCCAGATTTTTAAACAATGTGGACGATAGGGAAAATAAATTAAAACCAATTTTATCAGTTCAAAAATTTGAAATACGCGCCAAAATGTGATTGGGAAAAACGCTTCTACCAATATTTAAACAGATTCAATCACGACACATGAACTCGAAATCTTATTTGTGTTACATCATTTATGAACCAAACTCAATCGGACCGTCCATGGTGGAAAGAAATGGGTGGGTTCTCGCGCTTCCGACTTCAGCCAACGAGCTTCAAGCACAGGTTTGCGTCATAATATTATCGTGAATTTTAAATGCCAAAAAATAATCACAGTAGCAAGTCATTAAAAAAGAAACAGATAAGCACTTTTTCTTTTATTTTCAAATATTGCATCGTTTATTTCAATTACACCTTCATCCTGTTATTTTTGGTTGGTTACCCTCGAAAATTGTCACTTTACACCACTTTCAAAATTTTTCTCAACACTTCTTGCTCTCCAAGTAACATCGCAGACAACGTCTGGTCTCTCTCTTCAACCGACGTGCGTCACGTGCGTCACGCTTTTCAACCGTGTTGTGGTCACGTGGTTCGTGACGCAACCTGGCGTTGCACAAAACAAGCAAAAATAGGTGCATCGGAGAAGCCCACCTCTCTCTTTCCGCCATAAGAATATCGGTGAAACGATATTATTGTGAACTTACGAACGGAAGTTCGGGAGATTTACAGTTTTGACATTTCCCATGTTTTGATTACTTGGAAGATGTCCCCTTTCGAAAATTCGGGAACATAGTTTCACTGTTTCCACAGGTTCATCGGAAGTATCAACTTCGGATTGTAGCTAAGGTGAGTTTTTGTTGTAGGATTTTTCATCATTGACCATTGTAGAAATCACGACCGTTAATAAGTAGAAGGATAATGGATCACGGGATCGGTCAATTAATGGATTACACTAGTTTGCCAACGTTTCGGAATATTTTATTCCATCATCAGGGCTTACTAATACATATACTGCTCAAACATAATATTCCTCCACAGCACAACTCCAATACAGAGTTGCTGAAGCACCCACGTCCATAGCAGGTCCGACCATGGCCACGGCCCGAAAGAAAGTCACTTTCTTTTGGAGCTATAATACTCTGCAACTTGCCTTTTTGTATCTCACCAAGATATAAGCCACTCCACACTCAAAAATTCGAGGGAACTCTCTCTTCGTGTCTATACTCGTGGTCGCTCAGTTTCGTTCTTCCTCATTTTTCATTGTTTTTCATGCCACCTGGTTTTTTTATTGTATCTATATGTGGCATTGCCTGTTCAATTATGAAACTTGTTACTTGTCCTTTTTCTTAAACGTTCCTTGATTTGAACTTCCCCAAGATTCTTTGATATATTACAATATGGTGTTATGATCTCAGCAGTTCATGTACAATATCGTGATAGTTCTCTGCCTCATGGTAGCCTAAACAACTTTTACAGACACTTGTGAAAGACGCCCATGTCTTTTCTTCATAACAACTCAACAAATGATTAAAATGTCCATCAGCCATTAATTTCCTAATTTGCGGTCCTACAAATATTCCGTCCTTTCCTTTTGCTTCACTCATTCTTGGTAACTTCTCTCACAAATATTTACATTACTGACTATTTGTACAAATGCTTCAAATGAGGTCTTACACAGTTTCTCGAAAACTGAAACGTTTTCGCTGAAAATGAAATCGAAATTCCGTATTTTCAGGAACTTCTCAAACACCATTTTCTCGAAACCTACTCCCGAATTTTTCTTCAAACGTTTTGAACTAATGTCGCCAAAAGACATAAAGGGAGCTTTGCTCTATTCTTTGAATTTTCGAAAATTACGCAAATGTAAATTTTTGAAATATCTTTTACGCAGTAAATACAAACATTTACAGCGATTTGTATACAATTCTGCATTTATGAGTTAAGATAGTAATAGTAATCTTGAGTTAATAATGTGTATTTTATTGGGATGTGAATCCTACGTAGAATTAAATCATATAAAGATTAATATATGTCTATGATGGAATTAGTTAAGATGAGGCCAATAAAACAAATATAAAATTATTTTCTTATATTTTATTCTCATAATGATTATACAACTCTTGATCATACAACATCTCTACCAATGTATAGGGCCTTCTTCGTGTAGGTACTTGCAAAAGAAAAATGTGCTGCACCATAATGTTCAATCCCTTTCAAATAAAACAGTTTATCGACGTAGCTCTATAGAGCGATTCAAATCAAATGGATGTTCTTTGCTTTACAGAACATTGGTTATTTCCTAATGACCTTAGCATTTTCCAAATTACGAAATGTTTACATCGCAGGCTTTTACTGTAAAGAGAAAGAGAATTGCATAAAGGTTCTACATATGGGGGCTCTTGTTATTTATGTTAGAAATAATATTGATTCTATCTACTTGACGGAATTAAATGTGTATTTCGTAGAAAATGTTTTCGAAATTTCTGTTGTACATCTTTCTTCGCTAAAAATGATATTACTTTGGATATACAGACCTCCAACAAAGAGAGCTTCAGATTATATTTCGTTCTTAGAAAAACCGGAGTTAACACTTAATAAAGTCAGCAATAGCTCTTTTGAATCCTTTGTTGTATGCGGAGATTTTCATATTGATTTTCTGGCCGAATCTTGCGAGAAAGAAGTTTCTCTACTTCATTAATTCGTTCAGTTTAGATATTACAATAAATGTACCTACACAGATCACACTAAAATAAATGAAGGCAATCAATCAAATTATAATTAACAAATCTACTACTCGATATGAAGTTGAAACAAAAGATTTAGGATACTGTGACCACGATGCACAAATGCTTACCATTATAAAAATGCGAACACTGACACAATGAATAATACACATGACTAGATTGTTTACTAAAATTAAAATAAAATTATTCAATGATTACTTGAGGCAGGAGACATGAAACGCGGTTGATAATACTGTTGATCCAAACTATAAATACAATTATTTTTTTAACGCTTTTAATTTATTTAACTCTTGCTTTCCTCTTCAAAAAATAATTTATTTATTTATTTATTTTACGTCAAAAACAGTGAAAAACTGTGTGTGACGTGCTATGGAAAGAAGTGGATTCAGCGCACGTTTTCAAAATTCTGTGATCCCATTCCTAAGACATATACTACTTGAATTTTGAGTGCAGAAAAAATGAGGGTTTTTGGCAAAGTTTGTTAACGTAGTTAAGTGAGTTAAGTATTCGCTCCGAGTAATAAAATATATTTTCAAGGGAAAATCAGCAATAAATTTGGTCTGTCCCTCATCATGTTCTTCGTCAAAGAATAACACTTTCTGCCGTTACAGGTTGTTTAGAATTATACAGTTCAAATGGCAAATTATACATTTATATAAACTGTTGTAATTATCACTGTTAAAATTAATGTTACTTTCTTTTTGACGCTCGCTGTAGTCTTTAATTTTATAGAAACAGTTATGCGGTTGAAACGATTTTACTTGCGATTTAAACTTTTCTTTTAATGTCATTTGGCTTTAATGGTTTAATGTCAGCTGGCAAAGTGTTGTACAATAATGTACATATATTGTATGTGCATTTTTTGTAATAAGCTGTTGGTGTTGTCACCTGATGGATATGATTATTAGGTCGAGTGTTATAGTTACAGACATTGGCGCTTTCTGAAAATATATTACCGCCCTTATGCAAGTCATTTTTGACAAAACCCACTAGTTCGTAAATCAACAGACAAGGTAATGGTAAAATTCCTAGATTAATACAGAGGGGCTTACAAGACTCACGTGGGTGGGATTTGGTTATTATTCGTACAATTCTTTTTTGTAATCTAAAAGTTTGGGAGCTATAAGATGTATTTCCCCAGAATATTAAGCCATATCTCAGGCGCGAATGAATATTCGCAAAATATACACAAAGAGCAGTATAAAGACTGACTGAATTTGAAATAATTCTGAACGTGAAGCATAATGAACTTAATTTTGTGTTCAATTCATTTAAATGGACGTTCCATTTAAGGTTTGACTGAATTGAGAGACCTAAAAATTTAGTTTCCTTTACATCAGTCAATGGTACACAGTTCATTTTCAATGGAGCATAGAATTGTTTCTTTTAAATGGAAAACTACATTAAAACAGATTTCTTTTCATTTACTATTAATTCGTTATTACGGTACCAATCTGAAAGATCTGATATTGTAATAATTACGGTTTTCTTGCAAAAATGTTTGTATCATCGACAAAGAGAACTGTTCTTGCGTTTCGAATAGTGGAAGCCATATCGTTTACGTATAGTAGTAAGAAAATGGGGCCTAAAATCGATCCCTGAGGCATACCACGTGATATTGGCAAAGAGTCGCAAAGTGCGCACATAATGTTCCATCTTTCCAGGAAGGCATTTCCACTCTCTGAGATCGTTGTTTAAGGTACAAACATAACCAATCTAGCGCAATACTACGGATTCCATACGAAGGTAATTTTGAAAGTAAAATGTCATGATCAAGCACGTCAAAAGCTTTTGAAAGATCTAAAAATAATCCAATAGTTGCTTCGTTTTGATTAAATGATGATGAGCAAAATATGGCTGTTTCCTCAGATTTCGATTTTCGAAATCCATGTTTGCAATCTGAAAGCGCGTCGTATTTACTGAGAAAGTTTTCCATTCGTGGATAAAAAAGTCTCCCTAATATTATTCAAAAAAAACTGACAAGAGAAATAGGCCGATAATTTTGAATTTCATTTTTGTTGCCTTTTTTGAAGAGCGACTTAATCTTAGATGTTTCGAAAATATCTGGAAACGTGGTGCATAAGTATGCATTAAATATGAAAGTTAACGGGTGTATAATGACAGGTGCACAGGTCTTTAACAAAAATCAGGAAATTCATCTAAACCGGTCAAATATTTACTTTTTAGTTTACCAAATGTTTTGAGAATTTCATAGGGAGAAGTTTCGGAAACGAACATCGTGTCTAAAATTTTTGGAGAAATGTCTGATATGGAATTTTGCGGCTGAAGACACTTAGTGAGATCGGCAGCAATTCTTGAAAAGTATTGGTTAAAGAGGCTAGCCACTGTTGCTGGATCGTTCACATTTCTATCGCTATATTTTAAAAGACCAAATCAACTAGACTCTACCACTTACCATTTTGACTGTATAATTCTGAACAACCTGCAACAAGTATTATACTGCAACCTCTGGGTCAATGACCCCATCTCGATCAGTTTTTTCCTTCGCTTTCCCTGATCCATTGAGCAAATGCTGGGATGGCCCATTGTTTTGCTTCTGGACATAAATATAACTTCATTATCTGTGCTCGTCTTCTCCAATTGAGTGGGAAATGTAGTTATTCAAATTACCGTTCTCAATGTTATCGCAGCAGGAAGTATTATTCCTTGACGAAGGACATGATGAGAGATAAGAGCCCAAATTTATTGATTTACCCTTGAAAATATATTTTATTACATTGGAGTCAATATTTTTTTTAACAATCCATGCATAAAGCCCTCAATTTCTTTCTGTATTCAAAATTCAAGCAGTATATGCCTCAGGGTAGGGATCACAGAATTTTGAAAACGTACATAGAATTCACTTCTCTCCATAGCACGTCACAGAGTTTTTAACTGTTTTGACGTAAAATAAATAAATAAACAAACAATAAATGAATAAATAATAAATACTTTATTAAGAACAGAATGATCCCTCTAAAAAGTGTGAGTTATAAACTCAGCAATGTCCCACGGGCTTCATGTAAATTTCCCTTAAAATTACAATATCGATTTAACCACTTTAGCCGCTGTTGCAGTATTGTTAAAATGCATTAATTTTTCAGTGAAAAATTCGCCGTTTTCCCGTTGCATTGCTGTACTTTATCTTCAATGCATAAGAATTACGCTAGAAAATTCAAATAGCTATCATTAAACTTATTATCAAAAGTTTACAAGAATTATAATATCCTCTTATCATCCATCTGCCTGGGTATTTGTCGGTCTGGCCATCAGTGAAGCCATTCCTCTATATGGCCGCCTTTGTAAGTTATGTGTGAGACTGTGAGAGATGTAATAAGTGCGCGTGTGCGCGCGCGAGGTAGTTAGATATTGAGAGAGAGAGATATGGAGATGAGAGAGAGGATAAAGGAGAGAGAGAGGAGACAGAGAAGGGAGAGAAGAAAGAGAAAGGAGAGAGAATAAGAGCGTGAGAGAGAAAGAGAGAGAGAGAGAGAGAGAGAGAGAGAGAGAGAGAGAGAGAGAGAATGAGGGAGTGTGTTTCATTCAGTTTTAAATTCTTTGCAGATTAACGTCGGAATTCACTAAGCCACCAACAGCTGGTCGGTTTCTGGAGAATCTGCGGTCGTTAATGAAGGGAATGGGCGTACATGATACTAGCGTTTGGGTGGGCGGTATCCAATCTCACTTTGAATCAACTAATTACGTGACCTACAAAGGTATATTCTCGACATCAAACTTTTTGAGTGAAGGCTCTAGCGCTGGACAGCGATGTCTCTCCTTGAACACTAGAAAACCCAAAGGCCCAGGAGACACTGAAGAATTCCATTTAATCGGGTAAGCAACTTCCTTATTATAGCTTCCTTTTTATGTGCAGTTTGAGATTTTGTAACTTTTCGCCCGTGCTGGACTCCTTAATAATACAGAGAGTAGCGCAACCGACTGAGAGGTTTACTTTAGAGAACTCTCTTGTTTGCTAAACAGTGGTCTAACACTTAATTCGTTACTTTTAATATTTATACTTTTGTAGTTGCCAATTGTAAGACTATGACTTGGAAAAAATAATAATTATATGTTATTCGAGAACGTTATTTCAATGATTATTGTGCTTGCAATTTTAGAGATGTAGTCTTTTATTGCCAACCCTTCTGGGGCTTCTATTAGGATGACTTTCAGATGAAAATACTTCAATTGATGTGATACCAATGAATGGATTCGAGGCACGTTCCTGTTGTGTGTTAGTCTGATTGGAGGACAGAGTTCGCCTGCAGTCGAAAGAACCCATTTATACCATGTTGCCAGCAACAAGTGCAGTTGTTTTCTTGTCTGGACATCGTATTATAGACAGCGACTACTAAAAGTGGCTCTTTCAGGGCACGTGTAGGATGCTAAAAGTTCAATTTTTAGCATGAAAGTGAGAGGACGTTGAAGTGTTTTGATAAATCTGTAAATGCAAAAAGAAAACAAAATACTTTCGTCTCATCGCATACGATACTACTACTGACCTTAATGTATCATTAAGTGATTTTATGTACTTGAACTAAAATAATATGGAAGTGAATATAGCTGTCTTAAAATAGTGTACGACGCACGTGATAAAAATAATTATATTTTGCTCTTAGGATTGCACCACTCGGCTCATCGGACTCATGTCGCAATGTTTCCTACTAGCAAAATAAATGTTAATTTTACCCTCGTATAATGAATTACTATTTCATTTACGAGTTGTTAACTCTGACACAAAACACTTCAATAAAACTCTCGTGATACTGTCGTTGTAAACTGATTTCAATACTACTAAGAGCGGTGCAAAATTGAAAATCTTGTTATGAATTATCTAGTGTGTGTTTATTTTGCAGGCGTGATTGTGCCACGGAACTACCAATGGTGTGTGCTTTTCCAAAGTTTGTTGGTGTGCTACACAACGCAGAAGGACCGCAGGCATGCAACTCTCCCAATGCAGTTATTCTGGAGCCCCTTAGATTCTGTTATCAAAACGTAAAGGCTTGTAGGGGAACCATCATCACTATCCTTCCTACATCAGACTTAAAACCATCAGAAAGAAATCCAGTTAATGTTGAAATCTTAAAAATGAGAATAGGTGGAAAATTGTACCTGAAAAATTACGACACAGTAAGTTTGACTTCTTATTGGTGAGAACTTTTACTATAAAATATGCTTAAAATGGAATGTGTTAAAAATTAATCAGAGAGAAAATAAAATTTGAAACTCATTGATAGGGTACAGCCAATGCAAAAAATGAAAGAGGTTTATAATAAGAAAAGTTTAAAATAAACAGATCAAGATATCCACACTTTGTAGAATCTTCCTGGTGTAATAAGTGTTTCAATGGTTTGCCAATATGTTTAATGTAAAAGTAAATGACAAAACACCTGGATCAGCACAATATTAAAAATGTTTGCCATATGTTCAAAGAGCAGCTTTATTTAATATTTACCACACCGTCCGCAAACTTGTGGAGGACATAATATAACTGTATTTTGAAGTAGACTTGAGAAGAAATCTCCGTTCCAATATCTCGCTGGATGGACCACGACGACAACGACTAGTGAATAATCTTCAGTTAATTGAAGAAGCTGTTAACTGAGAAGCATAATAACGATGATGATGATAATAATAATAATAATAATAATAATAATAATAATAATAATAATAATAATAATAATAATAATAATAATAATAATAATAATATTTATTCCTATTTTGTTTTACGGAGATAATGCACATTGTAGTTTCTTGAAATTACTAACCATCGATAATCAGTTGTGATGGTTAGCAATATTAGGTTTACACTTTATTATCTGTCTACTTCTTCGTAGTGTTTTTTATTAATATTTTTTTTAAATTTACAATCTAAGTTTTCGTGAACATACGAAAATAAGAAAACAGACTTAAATCATAAAATAAGTGAAAATTTCCAGAGATGCAATAGGTATATTTTCATAGAAAAATATATAACATATTTATTGTTGAAACACTTGCGGGCCTTTCTGATTCTTTATGCCCTCGGGCCTTTTGAATACACTATGGCCCGATCTAATACCAACACAACACACACACACACACACACACACACACACACACACACACACACACACACACACCATTTTTATGAATCCGATTGATTAAAGTTACGATACAAGCAAATACAATAAATAAATGGCATAGTGCTCAAATAAGTGAAATAACTCGTTATTGTAATGAACCGTCCTCCTCATATCTATAAAACAACTATAATCGCTCCTCGTTAGGCGCACCAAAATATGTAATGAACCATTACCTGCTCTAGATCAACTATAATCTTTATAATCGCCCGGCGTTATAACGCCAAAATAATAACCAAAACCCGCTCTTATCAATTGCCCTGGTTATACTCAGCTTCCACCTCCAAGGTTGCCCGTCGACTAGCTGCCCCCCCCCCAGAACTTCCGATATTTTCTTACTTACACATAAAATCTGGGCGTGAGGTTGTGGCTGACCTGTACAGGATCTAACAACTATTCGGGCACGTGGGCGTAGGTCATTAACTAGCTACATGTAACAATTAAACTACGTTCGTTTAATTTAATGTCGAACCAAGTGATGTTCGCCATTTATTTTCTGTAATTCCTGTGCTAGTCGTTATTCCAGTTGAAATATATATATAAATACAAACTGGGGTCGTTGCTCTCCCATGACTCACATAATACACTTAACGACAAACAAAATAAACACATAAACACATGAACGATATAATACCCTTAAATTACATGACACAAAATCCAAAATATTTCCATTCATACTGACAATTATAAATAAACTCATTCACACCCGAATGCGCATTCTGCCTGTATATCTATTGAATCTAACGCCAAAATTGCTTTATTTCCGTCGCTCGCGACGCATCATTGTTCTCTCGTAAAATTTCCAAATATACAATTTCAATTGGCATCTCTACGGCAGCTCCTCGATATTTTTCAGAGTTGCGAGTAATGTCATAATTTTCCGCGTGATTTTCTTTGTTAATCCCGAAAGTTTCATTTCAATCGCTTTACGCGTTCTCTTAATTTTTAGGAAAAACCGCTTCTTTACATTACCTTTCTTATGATAACAATGGCTGTAAAAATCTCTAGTTATATTGTCTAAAGTGTACTTTCAAAATCACTCATATCTTTTAAACCCCCGATGCGATTCGCTTCGAATAACTTTTGAAATGTTCCTCTAAATGAATGCTATTGATTTGTACTGTCCAAATCGGGATTTTGTCGCGTCTTCTTTAATTTATAAAAAAATTATTAGTGCGCGACACCGCTTTCTTCTGTTTTTCCATCTCCTACTCATGCCATTCCTTGTTATGTTTGTTCTTTGCATCTAAATTGTTCGTGGGGATCTTAGATTGTTACATCTCCCCCCGCCTAAGATGTTGCTCAGCTATGACACCGTTATGATGAGTCTACATCTGTTACTACACCTCGCTAACATTGTTTCTTCTCACACGCCTTCCTACCTCACTACGCACCGGCTACAGTTCAACTGGTTCTCACCGACTGTGTTGGCGCACTTGACCTTGTTTAACAATGCGTCCTTCGATTACACAACACTACTATCTTCCCGGATGCTTACGACGGACGCACCTGCTAGTGTTTTCACTGGCACTGCACTACATCGGCACGCTCTACCGTCGTCTATCGCGGCACCTGTCACTCGTTACACTTGCTACTTTCAACTGTGTTTTCTTGCATACATTCGCACTACTTACAACTAAACCTTACTCTAAACAATCTTGCTTTTTTGCTTATAATTGAAGTTTAATCTAATTCTATTATTATAACCTTCCTCTCACCACTGAACCTTACACATCCGGATTTTTGTACAATTTAATGTTGCGCCAATTTTGCACACCTATTTCCTGCCCTTTATTTGCTATTACCACATTGTTATTACTTAACACTTTTGTGATTGTATACGGACCGTCGTATATTGGGAAAAACTTCCTAAACAATTTCTGGTCGGATGAGGACGAGTGAAGCGATCGGACTAAAACCTGGTCCCCTACACAAAATGTCCCCCGATAAAAATGTTTTTGAGCCTTACTGCGCTGCTTTGCCGACTTCCGCAGTCGATCGTATACAATCCTCTGCTCGGTTGTTGCTTCTCTCAAACCGCTGATTTCAGGTGGTATCTTCACGTTATCAAACGGTCTCTTCTTCTTAGCACCGAAGTGTACCTCCCATGGCGTCTCGTATCGTGGAATTGTGACCATATTTAATCTTCTCGCGTCAAGACACAGACGAATGCTTCCATTCTTCTTCACAACGACAACTAACGGACTGATATACGGGGTTATTGCCTTTCTTATAACACCCTTCTGCTCCATTTCTTTGATCAGCTGGCGCACCTGCCCATGATATACCTGTGGTACGGGATATTGCTTGGTAGAGAACGGCGTAGTATCCTTTAACTGCAACTTAAACTTGTAGCCCTTCACCGGCTCTGACGACTCCCCAAAATTTTCAATAAACTCCTTTAATAGCTGACGAACTCTCACAGGACAGCCCTCCTGATCAATGACCTCTTCCGCAGCCTTTTCCACATTTTGGAGAATCTCTTCCATATTGACTTGAAGTTCGTCTCCTTCCGCCTCCGTCTCATCAAGTTCAGCGACCACTGACCTGCTTTCAATACAACCTCGTGACTTTAGCATTATTCTTCTTGCTCTCACGTCCACGACGGCTTGACAAGCATCCAGTGCATCCATTCCAACGATGACGTCACGAATCAGCCCCCGGACAACGATTGCTGCTACCTCTATGGTCATTTCTCCCAAATCTATCTCTAACCAGATTTGCTTCCCTGTGGTGTTTGCTGCCTTCCGATTTGCCATGACCACGCGAAGCTTCCGCGTCGGCAGTTCGACTAACATGTGCCCCTCTTTCTGCACCTTCTTGCAAAATTCTTCCGATACCGCACTAATACTACTACCCGTATCTACCAGCGCCCGAACTTCTTTCCCGTAACACCTGCCTTGCAGAATCAAACATTTACTTGGCCCTGCGCCTTCTGTTGTTTCCTCTCGAAGCAATTCATCACCTTCGACCACAATGCTCGCTATTGCCACAATTGTCACGACATCCTTTTTCCTCTCGTTTGGTTCGATCCACCTCCTCGCACCAAACGCGTCTAGTTTTACTTCCTTGCCGCTAGTTCCCATCGACCTTGTGCCCCTTCCGTCTTTGCCTGGTTACGATCCCTGGCTTCTTGCTCCGATCGTTCCGCGCCTGCTCGTTCGCCGTCGTTCGGCTTCGGTTTTCGTTGCACCTGTCCGTCCTGTGACTTTTCTTCCCTCCCTCGAGGCTTGTCTTCGCGCACCTCTATTGCGCACACATTATCCTGCCGATATCGCCCTCCATTGTATCGGTTATTGCCATTACCATTGCCGGAATTCGGACCTCTCCCGTCCCGCCCGTCCCGTTCATTCTCGTCGTTCGCCTGATCGAACCGACTTACTCTTTCAATTAATGCGTCAATTGTCTCCGGCATGTTGTTCCAGAGCAAATTCCGGATCCCGCTCGGCATCTGTCGAATGAGGATTCGAATAATTTCCGCTGGATTAAACTCCTCACTACATACTTTAAACGCACTCACCTTCCGAGTGACGAAGTCGCTCATGCTTTCAGTACTTCCTTTTCGATACCATTCTGACATTAACCGGTATTTTAGTTCGAACTTATGGTGCTGGTTCCAATATCTCTCTAAGAACTTCGCGCGCCACTCCCCATACGTTCGTGGTGTTGGCGTCAACGCCTGCCACCAATATTGCGCTTTCGAACTAAGTGCCTCTTCCACGAATCTCAACTTCATTCCTTCCGGAATATTATTCACCTTAAAATAATTCTCTAACGCAGTTAGAAACGAGTACGGCTGTTCTTTACTTTCCCCATGGAAACGTAAGTAATTCGGCAACATTGCATGCCCCATCATATGGCCGTTACCGTTTGATCTACGTGCTGCGTACACCTGCTGCTCTAACTCCGCGATTTTATTTAAAATACTTCCATCGACCTCTTTCGTCGGTCCTGCCTCTGCTAACTTCCAATTATCAATTTCTCCCTGGACAGCCGTTCTGATATTTTCATCTATTCCACTAATAGATTCTTCGACCCGACCTATGCGAACATCCTGCTGTCGCGACACTTCTCTGAAGTCCCGCACGTTCTTGCCTATATCCGACAATCTCGCTTCCTGTAGCTGCACCGATTGTTGTAAGGTGCCCACGGTCGATTGGATTTCGCCCACACCTGAGCTAATTTGCTGGTTAAACACTTCTTGGACAGCGAAACGAGTTTCGGACGTTTCTTCCACCGTTTTCGCGTTCTGTTCCAACCTAGCGAAACGTTCAACCGTTTCTACCTTAAATGCGCTCACCTCTTCTTGGACTTTCGAAACCGCGGCCTGCACCTCATTCTGTAACTTGTTCAGCGCGGCATTTATCCCTTTATTCTGTTCTACGACCTCCTCGAATTTACTTTGCAAGCTGTTGCTCATTTGGACACTATCTGCCTTCATCTCTTGTAAATTGTTCTCTAACCTCGCGCTATCACCTCTCATTTCTTGCATTAAACGTAGCAGCATAGAAAGGGTGGGTTCAGGTGCATCTTGCACCTCCGGAACAATTTCACCTGTAGTCTGGCTCATATCTGCCCCTTGCGTATTAATCGCAATATTCCCCTCCCCTTCTACTTCTAATTCCTCTAATCGTTGGCCCTCCTCGTCCTCATCGCGAGCGGAAATCGTCTCCGTATCCGACGCATCCCGCATGCTTAACATTCTTCCGCTACGCGTTTCCATCTTTAATTGCACTACACTATAATTACTATTATGCTTGGCCTATTTACCTACCCCACTTGCATACTATTACAGTGCCCTAGTACTTGTTTTGCTCACGACCCACGTTGCGGCGCCAAATATGTAATGAACCGTCCTCCTCATCTCTATAAAACAACTATAATCGCTCCTCGTTAGGCGCACCAAAATATGTAATGAACCATTACCTGCTCTAGATCAACTATAATCTTTATAATCGCCCGGCGTTATAACGCCAAAATAATAACCAAAACCCGCTCTTATCAATTGCCCTGGTTATACTCAGCTTCCACCTCCAAGGTTGCCCGTCGACTAGCTGCCCCCCCCAGAACTTCCGATATTTTCTTACTTACACATAAAATCTGGGCGTGAGGTTGTGGCTGACCTGTACAGGATCTAACAACTATTCGGGCACGTGGGCGTAGGTCATTAACTAGCTACATGTAACAATTAAACTACGTTCGTTTAATTTAATGTCGAACCAAGTGATGTTCGCCATTTATTTTCTGTAATCCCTGTGCTAGTCGTTATTCCAGTTGAAATATATATATAAATACAAACTGGGGTCGTTGCTCTCCCAGGACTCACATAATACACTTAACGACAAACAAAATAAACACATAAACACATGAACGATATAATACCCTTAAATTACATGACACAAAATCCAAAATATTTCCATTCATACTGACAATTATAAATAAACTCATTCACACCCGAATGCGCATTCTGCCTGTATATCTATTGAATCTAACGCCAAAATTGCTTTATTTCCGTCGCTCGCGACGCATCATTGTTCTCTCGTAAAATTTCCAAATATACAATTTCAATTGGCATCTCTACGGCAGCTCCTCGATATTTTTCAGAGTTGCGAGTAATGTCATAATTTTCCGCGTGATTTTCTTTGTTAATCCCGAAAGTTTCATTTCAATCGCTTTACGCGTTCTCTTAATTTTTAGGAAAAACCACTTCTTTACATTACCTTTCTTATGATAACAATGGCTGTAAAAATCTCTAGTTATATTGTCTAAAGTGTACTTTCAAAATCACTCATATCTTTTAAACCCCCGATGCGATTCGCTTCGAATAACTTTTGAAATGTTCCTCTAAATGAATGCTATTGATTTGTACTGTCCAAATCGGGATTTTGTCGCGTTTTCTTTAATTTATAAAAAAATTATTAGTGCGCGACACCGCTTTCTTCTGTTTTTCCATCTCCTACTCATGCCATTCCTTGTTATGTTTGTTCTTTGCATCTAAATTGTTCGTGGGGATCTTAGATTGTTACATTATAAACATGATTTTTCTTAATTGACTTGCAAATTGCGATTCTGGAATGTTCCCGTGAATACACTATTGCCACCAGTCACTCATATTTCTCTGTTACGTATCACTTTTCTTTAAAGACGTGGTATGTGCGTCTTAAGTAGCCGTATTACTCATAGTAATAATATGTATAAAGCACATTGGCTAACATCCTCGAAATGTTATTTTTTGGTGTTATGATAAATTCTAAATAACTTTCGGCAATTAAAGCAAATAACCAACAAGTACTGTTTCATCAACGCAATTTACACTGCTTTTCATACTGTTATATAACTCAAATACACCATAAACATTTTCCTATCTTTTTCGATATTTTACTGGAAACCACTGTCTACAGTTTCGTTAACTTTTGCGAGAATTTCGAGAGGAACTTCACAATATTCTTTCATTTTGGACGAACAAATCAGTCCAATAACGATTATGCAATAGTAATTAGATACACAATCTGTTTTCTGACGTCACATTGACAAATGACTATTACAATGCATCTTTCCACTTTAGACGTAAGACAAATTATAAAATGTTTCGAATTCTCCTTTATTCAGCCACGAACTAGTAAACCGTTTTGTATGCACTACGGGCGTTACTAGAGGTTTTTGCCCTTCAGGCGACTAACCAACCCCTCGGGCCAGAAGGCCTCGATTTTGGAAGTCGCCCTCGGGGCAAATACATCTACTTAACGCCCTTGATACATAAATATTAGTGGCTTTGCTCTATAATTGTGAAATATTCTATCAGTTAAATTATTTCCGCTTTTGATATGGAATATTTGTAGTACTTTATATACAAAGAGATATAATGGAAAATGTTTAATTGTTTATAAATATAAATTCATGTTAAATATTTATAAACATATATTATATGTTTATTTTATTATATTATGTGTTTATAAACATAAGTTATTAAATTTTATATACTCGTAATCAGAATTCACTGTCAACACAGAGTTACTAAACCATGTTTTCTGAAAATGAAATTCAAATATTTTATGTTTACCAAGATATTACGTAATACGTTTATAACGTGAACTACCCACTGCAAATCACGCTACATTGTAGATTTTAAAAACGTAATACATCACTTAAGATTAAAATTACTGAACATTTTTGTAAAGACATATCTCAGACGATTGCTTGAAATTCGTTTTGTATGCACTCAATAATCTTAACAGTTAAAAATACTCATTAATCATTGAATTTAAAAAATGTTGCTATGAAACGACTATGATATTTAATATATATATATATATATATATATATATATATATATATATAAACTTAATTGTATGGTTATAATTTATAATAATTATAAAATTTATTGATTTTCCCACATAAGAGAAACATATTGAATCACAATTCATCTTAATTTTCCCCGACCACTACAAAGTCATGCAACATTTAGGGGCAATAGCTCTATTAATTCATACGTTTTGAGAATCACGCACTTTAATATGATCGACAAGTTGATTACCCAGCATTTTATAATTAACATACAAAAACTTAATTTACATTTAAAGCACCGTACATTATTTAGACGATAAAATTCGAAACGAAGTAGTACAAAGTGGTGTAGATTTACAACCGCAAAAAAGGGAGATCTAATCGGATCATAACAATTATTGTTTATTGATGCTTAAAGATGTTTGGATCAAAATAAAATTTACATACAATTGTGTTAAATTCAGAAAATCTCCATATTCAATAAGCTAATTTCACAATTCTGACTTTACTGCAAAAGAGTAATAGGTTACTGCAAAACAGTTTACTACAAAACAGTAATAGGAAATATGCACTTACTCGTGAAAATAACCCTTTAAAAAATAATAAATAGTCGGACTGAAAGGAAAACGGGACAAGAGTCTTCATTGTACCAAAATTATGAATACTCGAGATTGCTGTTTTTGAACCTAGCTCCCACACATATGCTCAGTCTCATATCTTGCGAAGATTTCTTGATTGTCTGCCATTTTCCGCAAACAAAATTATTTCCTCCGTAATGAGACGTATAAAATACATCTCTGTCTTAACAATTCCGTTTCAGGTATGCAATACATTGAGAGAACGTGAAATATCTCTCTCAGTTCCTTCATTGATAATATTAACCATTTCATCTTTGAAATATTTGCTCTTACTTTCTCAAAAGAGTTTTATAATGACAAAGTAATACAAAGCGCATTGGCATGAAAAAGTAGTTCTATATTTTCTTTTATTTTGTTACATTTCTGTTACAGTACACAAATTCTGTTGACATTTGCTACAAATCGAGTGCCCCAAGTGATTCAATTGTAACAGCAATACGACTTGAACTTCGATATAACACGTGAGTACTAAACATACGAATTTTACTTTCTGAAAGTGGCGTGCAAGACTGCAACTCAATTTTGTTTTATTTTCTCGTGTACTTAGTAAAGTACATTCGTGTGCAATCTGACAAATTAAATTAAATATATTTTTCAGCCACTAGTAAAGTTCTTGCAGGCCATGCATATCTTGCTCAAAGTTCAATTTTTGGAACAAGTGCTAAAAATGAGATGATGCTCAAGTGCTCTGATAAATCTGTAAATGCAACATACGAACTACATACTTTCGTCTGGTCGCATAAGCTACTACTTAACTTAATGTATCGTTAAGTGATTTGTACACTTGAATTAATATAAAATGAAAATCAGTATGGGTGTCTAAAAAATAGTCTATGACAGAGTGGTCAAAGTGATTTTATTTTGCTCAAAGGATGTGCCACACGCCATGTCTGTCTCGAGTCGCGACCTTCCCTACTCAGTAAATAAAATGTCACCTTTACCACTCGCATAATAAATAACTATTTTCAGTACTCATGCATGGAAATTGGTTTTTACCTAAACTATTTTTATATTAAAATGTGTTACTTTGCGGTACGCGAACGGAAAAATGGATTAATAAATCAAAGCCATATAAAACGGTTGGAGACTGAAAACAATTGGCAAAAAGTGTTACAACTAATGTACCTTCAAAACTAAACATTCTCTGTACTGATTTATTTAATATATTCAAGAGCAGTGCTTTGAAGGAAACGATTAAAATTATTAAGCAAGTAGCTAATAACAAAGGCAAAGAATATTTTACAGTTTGTTATAAAGAAACAGTGAGACCTTGCCTTTTTGGAAAATCCATTGGGAGAGATTTTGCTTCAATGGTGAACCGTTGTAGCTCGACATTTTTGTCTAAATTAATCATTATTTAAAGATAAATTGACATCTGGTTCATAATACCTCTGCGGTTACTATAATCTTTATCTAAATGAAGTAATATGGTAATGCACAGTATATAAAGGGGAAAGGGAATATTTAATTAAAAGCTAGAAGAAAATTAAAATACTTTTACCATTAGATGTCAAAATGTTCTTTGCACAACTCAATAGTATTGGTATGAAATAATTTTTGCATTTTTGAAATCATGTAAATTAAAAGTATAAATTTGACACTAGGAATTGATGAAATATTGTGAAATTAATATATTTTTATGAGTGTAAAAGTTAAAATATAATGTAAAGCACAAAATCAATGTAATGTAAAATGTACACTGTAAGAAAAGCAAAGAACTTCTTTTAGGAAGTTAAAAAGCTTTTATAATAATAATAATAATAATAATAATAATAATAATAATAATAATAATAATAATAATAATAATAATAATAATAATAAATTAGGCACTGCAAAGCGAACAAAGAAACCGATGACATTAATTCGTAGCCTCTCTTACGGATGATAATCTCAAGAGTATATATTTGTTCGTTTCAATGAATCTCTACTAAAATATGATTGCATCTCGTTCAAATGAATGTGTCTTTGGTGTACTCGGCTTCTGCCGTCGTCTGGTCCGTCAACATTTGAATCGGCCAAGGCTCACTTTCGGCACCATTTACTAAATAACTATTTTTCCAGAGGGTAGTTCTTCCTCTTCCCCCTTGGCTCCAACAAGAACAACCACGCCTTTGTGCAGTCGCCTCGCGTACTGAGTATATAAGTTTTTGTAAGTCCCCAAGAATTCGTTCTTAAAACAAAATAGAGGAAACTAGAACGAATGTGTTTTAGGTGTACTTATTTCAAAACGCTGCTGCTATCGTTCTCTCGTCCATTAATATTTCATTTGTAGGCCAAAGAATCTCTTTCTCTTCTAGTTACGTGAATAACCATTTTCCTACTGTTATCAGGACGGAGGGAGGTCTGACGCTATGGATGAAGAACAGCCAAAACGCTGTGTGGCCACCCAAATGCGTGGGAGGAGACGTCGAAGACCCCGCAGGAGACCCTAGGGCACTGCTGATCGCTCCGTCAGAAGGCGAGGACGCCTCTCCCGTGATTTGGTGTTACGTGAAGAACTTCGTCACTGGTTCTATCGCTTTTTCTAACAGGTGAAAATACAATAAACACCCGTTGTACGTCCGCAGAACAAATACCAAAACTCCATGCATATTCAGCATTAGATATTACAGTTGTATCTATATGTTTTGAGTCACTTTTGTGGCATTTCTACTAATTTACTTTTCTTCTTGAATTTATTTACTAATTCTTGCAGCATGCTTAATATAAGCAATGAATATATATATTCCTTGACTCTAAATTCTTCACAAGGAAAATATATTCTCTTTCTGGCTATTGATTGATTGATCTTTTCGTGTTTCCGGGCGCATCAACTTCTTTAGTCATTAGTCCCGTAAGTGGAGTGCATGTTTTTTAGCGGATATGGCGGTAATCTTCCCTCGCTGGATGGCGAGATCCGGCGCCGACCTACTGTCGGCTAGTGGGGTTTCCCCCTAACCAGGACTCTCCCACCAGCGGGGCACCGCCCCAGCCGGAACAAGCTCTAAGCTCCCGACCGGTCCCCCGGGATATGTGGTAGTGTAGTGCATGTTAGTGTAAGTGTGTGTGTAAGGGGAAGGATAGGACAAGGAAGGGGAAGGACAGATCGCGCGCGGTCCGTATGGTAGGGTACTGCTCCGGCATTCGCCTGGTGTTGATCGGAGAAACCACGGAAAACTACCAATCAGAGCAGCCGGCCGCTAGAATTCTCCTCAAGACAGCGACTGAATTCGACCTAGCTGACAAGCTAGTGTCGAAAATCCTGCCGCCGTCAGGACTCGAACCTAGGACCTCCCGGTCAGAGGCGTTGCAGTGTCATGAGTTGATGCACTGAGCTTCCGCTCCCGGTGAACGTTTTGAAAAAAAACACTTTTTCGGTACCAGGCGACTGCAAAACGTGTATTTCCGTTGAAATCTCGATTTTCCGCAGCATTACATAACTTTCTCTATACTACTTATACTACTCCGTATATACGTATGTATACGAAAAAGTAAAAGAAGCCTAAGGATAAAAATTGAAATGAAATATGCTGCGCGATTCAGTTTTTCAAATTAAATTGTTTGCTCTTGTAGATATCAACATCAGTGTTGCGAACGTTGTGAAGGAAAATTATGTCGTTTTTAGCGAAAAATACCTTTGAGTACTGGAGTTAAATCAACTCCACATACATAGATCTATTTAGGTATCGTTGGTTTAGTTCCCAGCAAAGTTACTAACATCACAGCACCAATGTTCTGGCTGGAACAACAGAATGTTCTGGCCGGATCCAAAAACTATTAAACAAATTGTTGATATAATACTAGTAAAAACAAGGATTATAGTTTCGAGATCGTCTCTGACACTCTTTCTATTTACACGACAGCATTTAACCTAACCCATGTAACTGTAAACTTCAGTTGACGCTTTGCTACACATATCCGAGTTGGGTCGGCGTGACTCCGAACTTTGCAATTGACATAGCACAACCTCGGGTCTGTGTAACGGTTAATTTCCAATGAATTTCGAGTCTAAATTTTTCTTGCGAGTACACAAAACGCCACACGCGAACAATCACCTTACTTTAACCACCGCCCTGTAGCCAATACCGACATTATCCAGATGTAGTTCGAAATGGTTCGTTCACAGTCCTTCACACAGCTTTATCAAAAGTCTGCATACCGTGCGAATTAACCGGCTACTCATAGCAACTATTCTGGATTTAAGCAGTACAATGAAAAAAAATTGGTGTTTTCGATTTGTCGCAGCCCGTGCTTCATCGTAACCTCACTTTCCCGGTCACAAAGCTCCGCTGTTGTATTGGGAAGGTCGTTTGCGTAACAAGAAAGTTCTCTGCAGTACCACAACTTTGGCTGCTGATGCCATTGTTTATTCACGCAGCCATCCCCGTGGAATGAGGTATCTATCCCAATTCTTTTAAGCACCACGTTCTCAGAAATTTTTAGGGCACCACATTGAGTGAGGCCTGATGAACAAAAATAAAGAAACACGGAAATTAGAATGCAAAGAAATGCTAAAACTGAATGCTATAGTCTACAGATCAGTCATTTGTATTGTAGACCTATTTACTAAACACAGTTGATTCGTTTACATTTGAAATAAATGAAGAATAATATATGATACTATAGTTACGATAAAATTTTAAAATACTGAAATAATCAAATTTTGTGTCATACCATGGATAATTAAACAAAAACCGAATAATGAAAATAAGAAGACAATAAACGCAACAACACATAAATAAAAGACAAGGGACAAACAACCATGCCCACGACGGGACTCAAACCCGCGACCCTTCCGACCGCTGTGCTGAGTCAGAACACGCACCAGCCACCTCGACAATGCAGGTCGGCATCATTGTGTTTAGTGTTATTATTAAAATGAAGACTAGATAGGGGCAGACTAAATCGTAGGGAAGGTAAAATGTTCATTATCAGTTCCAATAGAACGCCCACTGGGTTTAGTAACACAACGATGACGTTGACAGCAGTGACCTCAGTCAGGAGATCGGACCGGGCCTGGTCAGGAGCCCCACACCACACCCTAGGCCTTGAATATAGAACGATTTTCTTAAGGATGAGCCAAAGTGACAGCTAGTTCTGGCAACATAACTGAAGATTCTGTGGCCGTCGGGCCCATTAGACTTACTTCCTGCATTCGTTCGTTTGCAGTTAGCTAACTTGTAAATGGCTTCGACGCTTCCTTTTGTGATGTCCTCGTCCGACAAAAATACAGTGCGCCGCGAGAAATAATTGAAATTAGGAAGTGCAGTGTTATGTGCTCTTCTGTAAAAATTATTTTTTTCCATAAACATTATATTTAATTTACTTATTGTGTGATAAATATTATGTTTATTTTAAAACCGAGACTTGAATGCGAGATGCGTTCCGGTGCACGTGTTTCCGGCTTAAAATCATTTTTCTTTGTATTTACATTCGTGGCAGTTTTCTTTTTCCGATTGTGAGAGCATGTTAAGAGATTTTCCTCATACATAATTAAATTTAAATATTTCCCGGACTCGCATACGTTCACATACCTCAGCAAAACTCTTAGATTTCAGAATAGGGATGTTTTCACAGGAGCCATAACCCAACACTTTACGAAGAGGCGTGGCTAACACCTGTCGCGGCGGAGGGATACTTATCTGAATTACATGTGATGTTCACTTGTTACGCGAACTGTCACTTTGGCTCATCCTCAGGAAAATCCTTCTATAACACAGGTGTCCCGAAAACCAAACGGACGCATTAAGTTTGACGCCAATAGTCAGCGGTACGTGGCCAAGCAAGACCGTGCGTTGGGAGAACAACAACAAAATCGTTTCTTCGGAACCGTTTAAGATATCACGAGAAAACGAGACAAAGTTCGTTCCATGGGTATTATCTATAATTTGTTCGAATGTGATGATGGTAGATTCAGTAGTTCTTGAGTTAAATCAGTACAGACGGATAGACAGCCAGATAATTGAAAGGACGAGAAATAGATTTTAGTAATTGAATAAGCAAGTCTAGAAAGCATTTAGAGGTTGAAAATTCGAAAATCGCTAACAAAGCTCCTAATTTTTTATTTGTATGTATTACGAATATTCTAGGTTTAAAATAAAAAAATAATAACTGAGTGTTCGAACATTATTCTCTAATATCAAGTTTGTTATGGAATGTATATTCACTGAGTGGAAGCACATGTTAGTAAAATTATCATAGGTAATACCAGGAGTGCTTTTGAAAGTGTCGATACATCCCCGACGCGCGAGGCACGAAGAGGATTTATCTGAGAATTTTCAAAACACGAGTGGTATTTAATAGGACTATTCCTCGAATGAAATCATGTCCAACAGAGTTCCAAAATGCGCCAAATATTGAAAATAACTGAAAAATATATTAAAATCAAAGAGGTTATGTTGTAGTACATACGCGGTTTATTGGACATAGACATAGCGATCGATGTATACCGCCTCCGAAGATAGATGAGTCAGTTTATGATTGGCCAGTAGGTAGAAGCGGTAAGAAAAATCCGATAGATAAAACCAATAACGTTTTGAGATACACCATCCAAAAACTAGCGTTAACAAAATTGCGTATTAAAATTAATGAATAAATAAAATAATGTAACACTAATATTTGACACCATCACAACCCTTCAGATACATAAAGTGAGATTTACCAAGTATGATTTACATTGTGATTTCGTTTTGTTACAGAGTAATGAGACCTGATATACCTAGGGGAAAGAACTGTCCTCCTTTTAAGACTGATGGTAAGTTGTAAAATATTTTCATATCCGACTTCATTTTTCAAATTTTCATTTCCGACTTCACTTTTGTCAACGGTTTACTTTTCTGATACAGCGACCTGTTTTCAGAATCTACAACTATCAGAACTACAAAATGTATCAAAGATAAAATTTTGTAAATAAATTAGGAAGCAGAATATATATATCATAATATATATATATATATATATATATATATATATATATATATATATATATATATATATATATATATTATATCAGAGTGCAAACCTAAAGTGGTTTATTTATAAATCATAAAATGTCAAACTGCAATGTGAAATCAATTATACATAATACAAAAAAGCAATTTTTTTAAAGAATGCGTACATGGAATTTACCTATGGAGCTTAAAAACTATTATGAAACAAATTTCGAACTTTTGCAATGTTTGGAGCAATTTTTGCAACAATTGTCAGTTTTTGCAACAGACAACGGACGGTCAGAATAGAGACGGGCAGAAGAGGGACGAGCAGAAGACGGTCGGGCAGAAGAGGGACGGGCAGAAGAGGGGCGGGCAGAAGAGGGACGGGCAGAAGAGGGACGGGCAGAAGAGGGGCAGGGAAGAGGACGGCAGAAGAGGGACGGGCAGAAGAGGGACAGGCAGAAGAGGGACGGGCAGAAGGGACGGAGGCAGAAGAGGGACGGGCAGAAGAGGGACGGGCAGAAGAGGGACGGGCAGAAGAGGGACGGGCAGAAGAGGGACGGGCAGAAGAGGGACGGGCAGAAGACGGTCGGGCAGAAGACGGTCGGGCAGAAGACGGTCGGGCAAAAGACGGTCGGGCAAAAGACGGTCGGGCAGAAGACGGTCGGGCAGAAGAGGGACGGGCAGACGACGGTCGGGCAGAAGAGGGACGGGCAGAAGAGGGACGGGCAGAAGAGGAACGGGCGGAAGAGGAACGGGCGGAAGAAGGACGGGCCAAAAGACAGACGGGCAGAAGGCGAACGAACCGGAGACGGACGGGCAGAAGTCGGACCGGCAGATGACGGACCGGCAGAAGACGGACCGGCAGAAGACGGACCGGCAGAAGACGGGCCGGCAGAATACGGACCGGCAGAAGCCGGACCGGCAGATGAAGGACCTCAGAAGACAGATATCAGACTGACAGAAGACGGGCGGACAGAAGACGGGCAGACACATGAACGGAAAAGCTCACGGATGGGCAGTGACACAGACGGACAGAAACACGGGCGGACAGACACAGACGGACACATACACGGACGGACAGAAATACAGTCGGGGAGACGTACAGACGGTCAAACGTACGGACAGACACACGGATAAACAGACGGGCGGGTAATCATACAATGAGGCTGGCAGGAAGACGAGGAGAAAGGAAGGCAGACAGACGGACGACAATCGGAGGAACAGACATATAGAGGGCGGGCGGGCAGATGGACAGGAAGACGTGTCAAATCGACGGACGAATGGAGGGTAGTTTTGTGAAAAGCATTTTTCTTGTCACGTTTTGGGTATCGGGAGACGAGACGTGAATATCTGTTTAAAGGTCGATCGATATTTCTGTGCATTATATAACTTTCTGTATTCTACCTATATTTTGTATTGCTCGCTCCGCACGTACCATACGTAAAATACCAATTAAAAAATATTGTAACCCTCATTTAAAATGATGTATTTCATTTTTATACGTGTTAATCATATGAATCATTAAATTACTTTTTTGTCTAGCAGAAAATGTTTAATATCTTAAGAATTCGTAGTATTTTCATCATTCCCAATTAAGATATTTTCCCTTAATTTTGGGCTTTTTAAATCTGAGGAAATGCAGTATACAGTTATAACCTGTCTAAGCCGGAATAGTTTGGGTTTAACACTTTATCCGTCCTATATAGGTTTACGGCTTATTTAGGTTTGCAATAAAAACTGTCAACTTCACGGAGTCTTTCAGAATGGAATATGTTGTTTATCTCACCTAAAAAGTACACTTCAAGGAAACACAGACATCCCGAGAGTGGCAAAGAAAATGGCATACAGAATCGCAATACGAAGTCTAATTAAACAAAGAACTTAATGAAAAGTAAAAAAAATATTATTTTCTTCTGTACTTGTAGGAGGAGATAAATTTATCTAACGATGTAGTCTTCAGCTATTTGTCTAGGAACTAGTGAATATTGTGGCAACTACCTACAATTTTCTTTAACCACCAATTCCTGATTTTTTCTGTCATGCATTTGAGTTCTCCCAATTTTAATTTTTTTGTCAAAACCTTGGCAGATGTATTGTTCGTGTGCTTCAATTAGTCAAGTTTTCTCTCCAAAAGTTTACGTTTTAAATTTGTCGCCTAACATCATCAAAACGTGATTAACACAACACCTGCAACACGTCTACCTTACAACAGTAAACGTTTAGAACTACTGAACACAAATCACGTATTACAAGAACCGTCGAAGGATTAAAACTCGCGTTTCTCCTCCCTTCACACGGGCTTGTGGAGGTCAGTGCTATTACAACATTAACTTTCGCACAAGTAGCGTGGGAAATACGATGCTCGAACGAGGGTAGCTGAGGCATGGACGAGCGCAGCTCTGAGTGCCTCGTGGTACCATGTCGCCACACAAGTCAATGCTTTTTTTTAAAACTATTTGTTTCCCGTCTTATCCAGAATCTTTAACATTGTGATACTAAAAATTCTTTTCTGTTTCCATATAAGGCAGGTTTCCTACTTATTCAATGTACTTTGCATTGGAAAGTAGACCGTTCTGAGATTTTATCCGGTGACAGAAGATTTCCGCGTTATCCATGTTCCGGCTTAGAAAGGTTTTACTGTATATTTGTGGATGTGTTCTGAAACTGCTATAATCGCATTTGAGTTGTCTGTGGTCGCGTGTGTGCGTGAGTGTGAGTGTGTGTTTACTGTTCTTTGATCCAATGCCTTTCTTCTATATTTTTTTAAAAAATTGTTGCGTCTTCATCAACGCAACGCATCTTTAAGCCTTCGTTCAGCATTAAGATCCTGCAATAGGAGTAATTATTTTTTGTCAAATCTATAGTATGAGTTATTTTTTATTGCCAAATCTCGTCAAGTCGCAGTAAATGTCTTTTATCCCGTCGACCAGGTGCGTTCATCTCAATTGAATCGTCAATGTAACAAACAGAATCGTGAAGTTCACTTCCTGTCATGAATTTCATAAGCTATTGCAATATTTCCAGATTCTGAATTTGTATTCGTAAACGAGAAAGCCTCCTGCCTTCGTTGCCTCAAAATGGCCTTGAGCAAATGTCGAGAAGGTTCTGAAAAATCGTGTGTTCCACCCTGCGATGAGAAAAAAGGCTGCGGTCATTTCAAGATAACGCTTGACGAATGGATCAACGTCCTGAAACGAGGTGGTGGCTTTGAAGGTAAGTTCTTTGCTCAAGTCAATGTTAAAACATGATGAAATGTGTGCTAGAACAGCACAAACTTTCTCGCATTAATTTTTAATTGTCCATTTTCGAAATTTCTGAGAGGTTCACGAAAATGAGACCCGCACCAAACAAATAAAAAAAATTGGAGCTGTTTTTTTACATAAAAATAGCCTATATTTCGTGCCAATTTACACGAGAACTACTCGTATTTTTAAATAATTGAATATGAACGTATTGAATGTTCCCTCTTTAAGGAACAGGTTTCATTAAGGCAAAAAATCTGTCCTCAATATTATAGTTGAAGAAAGACGCCCAAAGAAGAGCTCACCTTTGAAAATTCCAAAAGATATGGGATTCAATGAACTTGAGACCTGCACCATTCTCTTAAGCGTTTTTGACGCTATCAGAAAAGAAAGGTTGAGCCAAAAACATGGTGCCATTTTTGAGAAAAGTTTGAAAATGTTTTTTTATGATTCATGTAAAGTACCCTCAAAAATCAAAATATCCGTTTGAAACTTCGAGTTTATTTATAGAGATTGTGGAATATAAATTTTGAAGAAAATGGGTTGAACGGTTTAGGCGCTAGCGTTAGCTACAGACGGACGGACAGAGAGACGTTTTGCGTTCAATCGATTTTTCAGAATCAAAGACCCGCAAAACATGAATTCGAGCTACACCACGTGTTAGAGGAATTTTTTCTATATTTAGCAACAGGATTTATCCACTTTCTCTTTACCAGGGCGCGGCAATAAGAGTTTTCCGCCGAAAATTCGCATTTTCCGGCGCACGTTCACATAACTTTCTCTTCTTACAAAGTACATTCGTAATGGCGAGTAAGTAAAAGTTACAGATTTCAAGAGCTTTTTCCTATATATGTATCTCCATGTCTCTTTTTTTTTAATTTAACTTATTAATATAAACGTAAGACGGTCCTCCATCATGCTGCCACATATTGTGTTCAAAATCACGCTTCTCCCTTGTTAAACGAAATCCGAAACATGTTGAATCTTATCATGAATTATCAGACTTAATGTGAATAATTTCCCTTTCTGAAAAATGACTCTGCTGTAGTCATTGGACGTGCGTTACAGAAATGGATTGAACGTCCATTTTCATGATTATCTACTAATATTGCGAGCTTCTTGCGCACAAGCAGTCATACTGTTTCCACAATTAGTAATGCGTTAAGCTAGTATACTCACGATTATGTACTATTCATAATACACCATCGTCACGAAAGCAGGTACACTTACTACTTCTGGGTAGGCAATTATCTTTCAGAGCTGCATAAAACTTATTTATAACGAAAAAAGGAGTTCAGATTATTATTCAGGGGAAATGGCAGATGCGCATGCAACTCGTCACGTACGTTTAGCTATAACACACGTAACCATCGTACATAACTTGTAAATTTATTCTTCCTAATTCATTAAAACCTGGCTGGTGTGTCCCTAATAAATTTATAGTAATTTTTTATGAGATGGCAGTTTTGTTGCTAAGAACTTAGGCACACGAAATTAAAAAAGTTAACTGACCCAAAGACTTGACATGTTTCTCTATGTAGGTCGACGCGCTGGATTCGAATCTGAAACCATTATTGCGCCACCACCCTCCAGTTTCCTTTTTTAAATCACGAAAAACACATGCGAATACTATATTTGGTGCCTTGTAGCATTATACTCTAGAGAAGTCAAGAGTTGTCAGACCTACGACTTGACCCATGTGTCTATATATGTCAACGCGCTGAATCCGAATACGAAGCTACAAATTCCGCCAGAACCTTCGTTTATTTTAAGTGCGAAAAACTGGAGAATGGTAAAGCAATTCTGGCTTCAGATTCGGATTCAGCACGTCAACATACATCGACAAACATATGTCAAGACTTTGGGTCTGACAAGAACCCCTGAAAACAAAAAGTACAATGTCACGGTATTGTAGTAAGATTCAAAAAAATTCGAACTTGCGCAATTTTGGAAAACTCAGTGTTTTCAACGAACATGATCCCTGCACCATTCTCTTAAATGTCCTGCACACTATCTAACAACAAAATTTAATGAAAATTCATGGAGCCAGTTTTAAAAAATTTGGAAAATGTCCCAGGGACTTCATGTAAAGTACTCCACAAAATTAAAATATTGGTTTCAAATTCAAGTGGCCGAGACATCAGCCACATCGATTGGGGAACTTCAATTTTGGAGAAAATTGACTGGATGGTTTAGAATATGATGGTTTAAGACCAATCCGGGCCGCTGGTGAACTTCGAGATGAACATGCTAGATAGATGTTTCATATTACGTTTCGGTGTATCGGAGGATTAGCTCTAAGGTGTACAAATAAGCCCGCGGAGAGCGGGAAGGCGCCCAAATCGCGAGCAATATATATTCTCCCTTTGCAAATAATAAGCCTGGCAGAATAGTCAACTGTTGGAGGTTAAAATATGCCTGTCCATCACCAGTCTCTCGGTCCTTCCGTGCGACCGTTCGTCCAACCGATTGACCAAACGAAACACCAACCTACCAAACGACCGACCGAACGAAACACCGACCGACCGACCGAACGAACGAACGACCAACCGACCGACCGTGAGTAACACTACCACCCAAGAAAGCCTAAGATTGCACCAAAATCCAATCGATTTGGGAGATATCGCATCCCATTGAATTTGAAATATTTCTTTTCGTTTGTGTGGGAGGGTACTTTATATGAAGTCTATAGAACATTTTCAGTTATTTTCGAAATGAATCTGGCGAAGGCCTTTTGGTGGCTGTTGACTTTCATCGTAAATGATAACGAAAATCCGTGAATAAGTGCTGCTTGGTGAAAATAAAAAAATACTGACGACGATGCCAAACGCTCTATCTTACATGATGCATTTCTCTGTAACAGAACTCAAGAAGTGTGCCATGGACGAAGTATGCGCTGGAGAAGCTTTCTGGGAACTCACAAACGGCGGGGATTGCAACGGAGATGGCGTCGACGACTGTGATGACCGCTTGACAAGGATACTCGACCCAACCTGCAATGGCACTAGTGAACCTAGAAAAGGGAAAACAGGCTCCCGGTACTGGAAGTGCCGCACAAATCCCAGAAGCGGTAGGTAAAAGTAATAGTAATAATAATAATAGTAATATTAATAATAATAATAATAATAATAATAATAATAATAATAATAATAATAATAATAATAATAAGCTTGACCCCGTGGCACAGATGGTTGCGGCTGCCGTCGTCTGTGCCGAGGAGGCTGCAGGTTCGCGTATTTGTGATTGTTCCTTCACTCCTCATCATCATCCTATCAGCCCATAATTCATAATTCAAGGCGTAACAATCTTGACTTACCAAGGTATATAGCCGAAAAAAGCTGATTCATATGGCACATGTTTATCTCTCCGGGGTAAATGTATGAGGTTATGACAGGGACAAGTCTTTGAATGAAACACCTCACATTTAAACAATAATGTTTCATAATCAACTTGTTACATAAATGTAATATTTCAAATAAAACACGCCTGTTTCACCCCACACACCCTACCACACATAAATGTGTGTGTCTTTCCCCCTACACACTCCCTCGCCCCTCCTCTTCTCCCTCAACCGCTCCCTTGCCCCTCAGCCCCCCTCTTAAGTTAAGTGAGAATGTAAAGCCAAACCGAATATATATTTATTTACTATTAGTAGATTACAAAGGTTAGAATTTTTCCATATTGTCGTTTAATACAGCGGGCCAGGTTGCTACATCAGATGCACTGGGGGCAAGTTCTAAGCAAATCGAAGTCACTGTGCACACACAGTGAAGCAACACCAGGTTTGAAGTAGCCTCGGAGTCTAACGTTGACGAGTTGTAGTTAGGCGCCTTCATCAACTCCCATCCTTTCGCACTCACCACTTCGACTCCAGAATGTAACTAGTTGTACTCCAGAATGGCATAGACTTTCTCGTACTACTTAGTAAACTAATTTCTTTGGCCGGAGCTAACTTTTTGGTCGTGCCCCCTTCTCTAGGCAGCTGCAGTATTTATTAATTTATTTATTTATTTATTTATTTATTTATTTATTTATTTATTTATTTATTTATTTATTTATTTATTTATTTATTTATTTATTTATTTATTTATTTATTTATTTATTTATTTATTTATTTATTTATTTATTTATTTATTTATTTGTTTATTTGTTTATTTGTTTATTTATTTATTTATTTATTTATTTATTTATTTATTTATTTATTTATTTATTTATTTATTTTACGTCAAAAAACAGTTAAAACTGCGTATGACGTGCTATGGGGAAAAGTGAATTGTGTGCACATTTTAAAAATTATGTGATCCCTACACCAAGTCATATACTACTTAAATTTTGAAAAAAAACCCTCCCATGTAATAAAATCTATTTTCAAGGATAAAAAAGCAATAAATTTTGGCTCTTATCCATGTTGTCCTTCGGAATAATACTTCCTGCCGCGACAACATAGAAACGATAATTTGAATAATTGTATTTCCCACTGAATTCTAGAAAACGTGCACAGAAGATGAAGTTACATTTATGTCTAGAAGCAAAACAAGGGGCCATCTCAGCATTTGCTCAACGGATCAGGGAAACTGGACGAAAAACCTGATCGAGATGGGGATGGGGGTCATTGACCCGGAGGCTGTAGTACTATAGTTGTTACAGGTTCTTTATACACATTTATACAGTCCAAATGGTAAACAATGCATTATGTATCATTGTTAAAATTAATGTTACTTTTCTTGTGATGCTCAATATAGTCTCTAATTGTATAGATACAGTTATGCAGCAGAAACGATTTCACTTGGAATTTAAACTTTCCTATCGAATTTAATCGTTTAATATCGAGTGTTATAGTAATAGACATCGGCATTTTCTGAAAATATCTTCCCGCCCTTAAGCAAGTCATTTTTGACAAAAACCACTGATTCGTAAATAAACAGACACGGTAATGGTACAATTCCTAGATTAATGAAGAGGCTTACGTGGGTGGGATTTGGTTATTATTCGTCCAATTCTTTTTTGTAATCTAAAAGTCTGGGAGCTATAAGATGTATTTCCTCAGAATATTATGCCATATCTCAGGCGGGAATGAACATTCGCGAAATATACACAACGAGCAGAATGAAGGCTGACTGAATTTGCAAGAATTCTGAACGCGTAGCATAATGAACTTAATTTTGTGTTCAATTCATTTAAATGGACGTTCCATTTAAGATTTGACTGAATTGAGAGTCCTAAAAATTTTGTTGCCTTAACATCAGTCAATGGTACACCGGTCATTTTCAATGGAGCAAAGAATTGTTCATTTGAAATGAAAAACTGTATTAAATCCGTTTTCTTTTCGTTTACTATTAATTTGTTATTTCGGATCCAATTTGAAACATCTGATATTGTACTATTTACGGTTTCTTTATTGCAAAGGATGTTCGTATTATCCGCAAAGAGAATCGTTCTTCCGTTTCGAATCGTCGAGGGCATATCGTTTACGTAAAGTAGGAACAGAATAGGGCCTAAAATCGATCCTTGAGGAACTCCACGTGCAGTGGGCAAAGAGTCGGAAAGGTGCGTACTTAATGTTCCATCATTCCAGTAAGGTATTTCCACTCTCTGAGATCGTTGTTTAAGGTACGAACATAACCAATCTAGAGCAATACCACGGATTCCATATGAAGGTAGTTTTGAAAGTAAAATGTCATGATCAATGACGTCGAAAGCTTTTGAGAGATCTAAAAATAATCCAATAGGTGCCTCGTTTTGATCTAATGATGAGGCGACGTCGTTAAGAAAAGAAAATATAGCTGTTTCCGTTGATTTTGATTTTCTAAATCCATGTTGGCAACCTGAAAGCGCGTCGTGTTTACTGAGAAAGGTTTCCATTCGTACGTAAAGAAGTCTCTCTTATATTTTTCAAAAAACTGATAGAAGAGAAAATCGTATATAGTAAATCTTATATATATATAGTAATATCGTAAAAGAGTAAATCGCCGTTCAAACATAACTTTTGTCACATTTACTAACTTTTCGGTTTCCTAAAGACAGAGCCAAAAAATGACTTTAAGAATCTTATAGAATAGTACAACCCCATCCTATATGGAAATTTTCATGGAACAATTTGGAGATTAAACCAAAATGTGTTTAAGCGTTACTGCAATTACGAAATTTGAAGCTCTTTTTGACAGAAAAGTACTAAGTTTTTGAAAAGATTCATTGGAAGTCATTTGAAGTACATCCAGTCACAAATGGATTAATGTATTCAAATTGCTAGATATGTGCAAATTACATGAACGAGAGATTTTTCGAAAAAAATACATTTCCACATTTTTTAACAAAAGACTTAATCAAAATTATGTCAGCTTAAACAGTGCAATTAGTATTATCCGTAAGAAAAGTTTGAAGAAAAAATGTGGAGCCGTTTTTGAGAAAATGAGGTTTGAGCGTTTCACAAAATGCGAAAATTTAAGCTCGTTTTCCCAGAAAAAATTGAGTGTTTCCAGAAACTGTACTAGACATAATTTAAAGCACGTGTACTCGTAAATGCAATAATGTGCTCAAATTGCCGGTAATGTAAATGTATTAACGACGTGGAAAGCAAGTCAAAAAATGTATATTTGTAAATTTGAGAAACATAAGAATAGAATGGAGTTTGTTATCTTATGTAGTACATTTACCACTACCCCTACCAAAAGTTTAAAGAAAAAATTTGGAGCCGTTCTGTAGAAAATCTTGTTAATTTTATTTTTTAATATTGCACATTCTGCACGTAATATTGCGCAAAAAATACTAAAAGTTTCAAAGAAGTACATATCGTACCTTATTGAAAGAGAAATTATTGACAATAAATTTCATTTGAAGGAAAATTTCTACCTTCAATTTCGTATTTGTAGGAAGGCGTCGAAAAATTTCAAACTTTTACATTTTTCGAATTTAGAGTTAACAATGAAAACCGGACTTTCGCCTCACTTGTAAGTCTATTTTGCTTTATTCTACAAGAAATTTAAAGAAAAAATTTGAAGGTATTTTCGAGAAAATTTTGAAAATGTCCTTGGGGCTTCATGTAAAGCAACACCAAAAGTTAATGAATGTTTTTCAAAATCGCAAAGCTTCGAGTTGAGCCAGATCGACAGAGGAATATCCATTTAGAGAGAAATCCTTCGAATGGTTGAGATAGTAGAGGTGTTCGCAGTTGGGCGGTCAGACGGACAGATAGACGAACGGTCGTTCGGACGGACGAACGTTTTGAAAAAAACACTTTTTCCGTACTAAGATCCCATAATTTCTGATTACATAACGTGGGTTTTATCCACAATCTGACTACATGAAATATTAGAGGATGTAATTTACTATATATGAGGACGGGTTTTATGTACCTTTTCCCTATCAGGGCCCCAAAATGCGAGTTTTTCTGTCGAAAAATCACTATTCCTTGGCGCAGCATTACATAACTTTATATTACTACTAGTGAGAACCCGTCAAAATTTGACGGTGAGATCTGAGATAAATGTAAAATACTGTACCCAGACTAATGTTCACAATATATTGCATTGTTTGGATATTGAGGGTATAACGAAGATATTCTGTGATGAGGTACTCCCAAAATTTTGAACACGTATGGCCCATGACCAGGTGGCAATGCAATATCGGCACAAAAAATATAGCACTATTATACTGAAGGATATTATTTCTAAAGTTTTTTGATGTGTCATCATCTCCTATTACCAACTGTTTGATTTCTTCTGGCATATTGCTCGAAGGCATACTTATTTTCCCATTTAAGCAACACATAGTAAATCGTTTGCAGAATTTCTCTCACATGGAAAGTACAAAGCAGAACAAAACTGACATTTCATAGACAATGACCCAATAGAAAAGGAAATGACTTCACTAACACGACACCTACGCTGACTTTCTCTTTCCCTGCGTCCAGTTAATGTACGTTTGCGTCTTTTGGGGCGCGTGGACAACGATTCGGAATTCGACATAACCTGTAAACAACTTCACTAAAGTACAACCGAGCAAAACCCACTGTGCGAATGTTCAGTACAAAATACACCACAGAAGCAAATACATGCAAACTGTCAACACCACAATGCGATTATTACACTGAAACAAAACCTTGATGAATTGTAAACAAATCTCAACAATGAAAACAAAACATCAAGCAGCGTGGATTCACATCTATGCACTCATGTATATCGATTTTGAAACTGCCACCCTTTGAAAGAAAACAATTGACTATTGATAAGCGTAGTATTAAAGAATGATTTAATTAATTAATTTACACCGTAAATGTTGGTGAATCAACGCAAACAATATCCGATAACACTTCTAGGGATCATATTCTTTCATTTAAAAGAAAAAATACAACAATCGGTTCAGTAGAAGCTCTAAACGAAGCCATGGAAGAATACCTTATTTTTTTAAATATATAGATATAAAGGCTGGAACAACTAAGTGGTAACACCGCTTGTACCTCCTCAACCGTGCAAGATACGAAGATGCCGTTTGGACAGTCGATTTCTTGAACAAAGGCTACGTGATTACAGCATACTTCGTCTTGCTGTATTTTTTACTACGAAGATATAAGGTCAACATTGTTTTTTAAATGGAACCCTATGCTAAATTTTAGTGTATCGTAATGAGTTTAAAAAGACGATTTCAAATATGTGTATATCTTTGTATTTAAACGAATAGTTTTTTTAGAAATAGATGTGCTTTTGTAACGTATTTTTCTACTGAAGTGGTACTTTTCCATTCGTCCTTCCCTGCTCTCCGCTGAGAAACTAAAGGAAAACGTCTCGTGAATGGTTTTGCATACTTTCCGAAAACGATCGAAGGCCATGTACTACGTAGATAACAGGGCACAGGCCAGAAGTACAAAATGCGCTTCTGGGGGTAATGATAGCGCACATCTACCTGTTTCTTAGAGCAGTCATGTACACCAATGAAGAGAAGTTAGATATGCTACTAGTGTAAGGTGAATGCGGAAGAAATGCTGTTAGAGCAGTACAACGAAATGGAGAGCTGTATCCTGATGGTCAGCTTCCTTCGCGCCAGCTTTTTTCATGTATGTGCACTTTGGAATGGGGAGTTGGAACACGAAACAAAGGACAAGGCAGAAAACTGCAATTGACAAAGAACATGAAGAGGTTATTCTAGCATTGACGCAGAGCAATATGCATTCTAGTTCGCGACGTAGCCCAGGAATGTGGTGTGAGTCACATAGTGTCGTTCGCATATTTCATAGTCACAAATCCCATCCATATTACTTGTCATTGCATCAAGCACTTCGACGTCGCGATATTGAACGACGCCCACCTGGAATTTTGCCGGTTTGCCTTGCAACAACTGAAAGACGATCCAGTTTTTTTTAAACGAATGCTATTTACGGCTGAAGCGACTTTTACTGACCACGGTAATGCGAATTTACGAAATATGCATTCCCGGGCAATAGAAAATCCTCACTGAATTCGACAAGTACAACACCAAAAACCTTGGAGTGTTAACGTCTGGTGGGCAATTGTATTGTGGGACCTTACTTCGTTCCAAGCATGTTAAATGGTAATTTGTACAAACATTTTCTTCGAAATGTTCTACCCACATTACTAGAAGAGATACCACTGGATACGTGTCAGTGCATGTGGTTCCAACATGACGGTTGTCCTGCTCACTCTTCACATGTGGCAGCAGAAGTATTAAATGAGAAGTTCTTGGATTGTTGGATAGGACGGCGTGCTGAAGTGAAGTGGCCTGCCCGGTCTCCTGATTTGACTCCTCTTGTTATTTTACTTTGGGAGGCAGTCAAAAATAAGGTTTATCCAAAAGTTCCAACTACGCCAGATGATGTGAAAAGACGTATCATCGAAACTATTTCAAATTATCAAGTGGCATCCTCACATCTGTTCATTTGTCCTTCGAACGGCGACTGCAAATGTGCATTGCAGCAGATGGACAACACTTCGAGCACATGTTTAAGTAAAGCAATGTTCTATACAATGTATTTGGTATGTATTTATTTCTATTTCGATCAATGTGTTCTTTGTATGTGACGGTTAGTTGCAAAATATATGATTAATAAGATATTGTTAGTTTATTTTTGAATTATTTACGTCAAATTGATAATTGAATGTGTTGTCACAGTTTTCAAATTAACAGAATAGTATTTGCGTGGCAAAACAAGAACTATCCGGTTTGAGTCTTCCTTGTACGAAGTGATCTTTCGGCAAAATTAATATCGAATAAAGTAGTTGTTACGGTTCTCAAGTAAATGAGCGAAGATCCACATTTAGTCAGCAGGAAAATCGAATGGAAAATCGCCGCCACGTTGGAAAAATATGTTACAAAAGCACATCAATTTGTAAAAAAAGTATTCGCTTAAATACAAAGGTATACACATATTTGAAATTGTCTTTCTAAGCGCATTACGATACGCTAAAATTTAGCTTATGTTTTCACTTAAAAAACCATGTTGACCTTGTATCTTCGTAGTAAAAAACTGTGCAAAGACGAAGTATGCTGTAATCAAGTAGCCCCTGTTCAAGCAATCGACTCTCTAAATGGCATCTTCTGCACGGTTGGACGTGCGTGATGAGAAAGAGAGAGGAAAAGAGAGAGAGGAGAGAGAAGGAGAGAGAGGAGAGAGAAGGAGAGAGAAGGAAAAAAAGAAAGAGAAAGAGAGGGAAAAAGAGGAAGAAAGAGAGAGAGAGAGAGAGAGAGGGAGAGAGAGTATATGCTAAAGAGACAATATCATCTGCGCTGGCAGTCTGGGAATTGGAAGTATAGTAAACTCTCATTAACACGAATTTCAAGGGACCGAAATAATCGGAGTTCGTGTTATAAAAATTCGTGTTATCTCAGTATTATAAATGTTCGTATTACCGCAATCCCTAGCCGGGACAGAAGTAGACCCTTGCGTTGAGAACATGATAAACGACCTTGCGGCGAAAACCAAGTTTGAAAAGGTAAACATAGGATGGAGGGCGAGTAGAGGAAGACGGATAAGTAAATTGGTTTGATTAAATTGTTCTAAGTGATTTGACATATGGTAGGACTGAACGCAAAACGGGGAAACTGAGACGGAACCGATTCTCAATATTGGCGGATTTTCGACACTAGCTAAGTATCTGGCAGTGATGTCGGCAACTGTCTGGCTGAGAATTGGAGGAGCCGGCTACACTTATCGGTGTTTTTCGTGAGATATCTAGTCGGATGCTGAAGGACTTTGCCGACGGGTGAGAAACCACACCAACCCCTATGTTTCCCCTTCTTGTGCATTCTATTGCTTCTCTCCTTGAGACCTGATGTGCTAATCTTCAGGTCCCTACGTTCCAAGCCCCATTATCTATCAAAACTGCCCCAGTTTAATAGTGAACATTCTTTGTCTTCACAGCTTGATTTGCAATACATATGTTTTTCAAATTATTCTTTGTTTTCATTTCAGATTTTGTGGATATTTTAGTTGGGAATAAAACAGCTCGGTATTTCTGCGAAAATAACATGCCAAGGGAGAGATCGTGGGCTTCTCCTATATATTTAGACGAAATTTCGCCGTATATTCTCACCGATTCCACAACACTTCTACCACATTCATCGACAAAGCTTTCTTTAGTTCCTACCACAACATCACCATTACCAACAACTACAAAACCACTACCATCAACAACTACAAAACCACTACCATCAACAACTACAAAACCACTACCATCAACAACTACAAAACCACTACCATCAACAACTACAAAACCCATGACACAAGAACAAGCTGCTATGACACTTCATAAACTAACGATAAACCCGAACGCAACCTTCACTAAAGAAGAAATGGAGGATATAGTTAATAACGTGAGCAAGCTTTTCAATGTGGGAGAGCAGGCTCTATTAAAAGCAAAAGTAAGTATCGACTGGAATTAGCGTACAAAAAGGAAAAAAGTCCCTTCCTGAGTTTGAAGCTTTAAAAATAAGTTGAACAATTTTCTTTATTTTCTTCTATATATCATATCCAGAGTAAGAAGGATTGAAACGTTATAAACTTCCACATATACCAATGTTTTTAAACATACTAAATCACTGTTTAGTAACAAAATTAAATAATATTTCAATGAGATACAATTTAAACTCTGAATTATTGAATTCCATTTTTGTAAAAAAAAAAAAAGCTCTAGAATATTGATCACTAGGACTCAACTAATTTTACGAGAAATATACATCTTTCTTGAAGATATCTTATATTTTTAAAATTTTAAATACGTAAATAAGATCTTCACTTCTTTTAGGGAAAGTGACATTTTAATCTCACCTTCCTTAAAAGAGAGGAAGGTGGTGTGTTCACCTGGCATAATTTATGAATTCTTCAATAAGAGAGTTTAACCTTTGGCATGAAAGCCAATATTTCAATCATAAATACTACCTGAAATAGCGCGAAACTGTTTTCTGAATATGGACACAACTAAAGCATAATTAAAGTGATATTGGTTTCAAAAATTCAAATAGAAAACCCATTCAATGAGAAAAATATTATAGGATTTTCTCTTTCTTCACAATTACAATACCAGAAAAGTGACAAAACGTTACAGTGTCCTTTATTCTGTATTCAGATGGAAGCAAACGTCTCGTCCTTAGCAGAGCTTCTAGAAAACATATTGGTGCACGCACCTGATGACTTCAATTTGACAACCGACAAACTCGCAGTCAGCAAAGAAAGGGCCATAGGTTTTCAAATAGTGCTCTCTGACGAACCTTCGGGCAAAGGTGACTCGTTCGGACCTCAAGCAAGGCAAATTCCTCTAAAAGATGAATCGGAATTGGTTACGTACAGTAATCAAGTAAGTATTTAGCTTATTATTGATTTTCTTGCTGTTTGATATGATTTTCTTAACTACAATACTATGTATAGAAGAATAACTCCGTGTAAATTGGAAAGAACAAGAATTTTAAAATAAGATTAGTCATCCTTTTATTTTTTTAAGATTGTTTAACTGTAATTTAAACGATAGTTTTTCTAATCATTATTTGTTATTAGATTAACATTTTTACTTTCTCGTAGACGTGGTTCACATCTCTGATAGAGTGCGTCTCTTTCTGCCTGCCATTCTCTCTTTTGTCTGTCACTTTCATTAAATGTTTTAAATTTCCACGAACTTGATATTTGCATTTCTTCAAAATACTCGCGCTTTCTCAGATACATCTAATTCTGAAGTTTTGTTAAACTTATATTCCAGATGCGAGAATATTTAATACATTTGTAGACACTTAACTTTCTGTTATCTTGCAGATTAACATTCTTGTAATGTAAATAGTTTTCAACTTGTAAGTGAACTTAATTGTAATTAACAACTTGTAAGTTGAAATATATCTCTTCAATTTCAGATAGAAGCTGCCGTTATTTTACCCGATTTGCCAGAAAACGTCACATTGGTGGTTGTGACGTTCGCCAACAGTAACGATTTCATACCTTGTAGACCACCGCTGAAAGCATTAAACAAACTCATTGTAAGCAATGAAAGTGCTTCGAGTAATTCAACCTACAGTGCAAATGAGACGATTGAATCATCACACATGGATACTGGAAATGAAACGGTTGAAACTATTGACACAAAAGTATCTAAGAAATACTGCCCTTTCCAATCTGGCATCATTATCGGGTGCATTAACTCCCACATATTGCAAGTGGGTCTGCTTAATAACAACGGCTCGTACCAAAAACTGCCAGACGGGAAACATGTTGACCTTGTATTTAGAACTAAGACAAATGCTTCTCTGGGACAGACCAAGAAGTGCGTTTACTGGGATTTTGAAAGAAGTGAGTATCATTAAACCACTTTTAAACGTTTAAAAATCAATATACAAATATTTTCCTCATTCATTTCGTACACTGAACACATGAGAATGCAATGTAACATCACTTGTGGAATGTGTAACTGCTTGGAATAGTAATTTATGTAACAAGTCCTTTAAATTAGTCTATAAAGACTCAGCCGGAAGGTAAACTACCCGTCTCTGCTATCGCTCTGGGACAAAGCGAAGAAAGGACGAAGAGGGCAAGAGGACAAAATGGGTCAATGAGGACAAAATGGACAAAATTGGCAAAAGGGAAGAAAGAGAAAAATTTGGAAAGGGGAAGAAAGGGACAAAATGGGGAAATGGGGGGAAATAAGACAATGAAGACAAAGGGACAAATAGAAGATAGTGAGACAATGAGACTAAGGGGACAAGGGGGCAAAATAGATAAATGAAATTTGAAGACCAAAGAGACCAATGGCTTAAAAGGACAAGAAGACAAGTGAGACAAAAGGGACATATTTATCCAAAGATTTGTGAGCACTCATAATATCTAAACCCTAGATTCCGCTAAAATGGAATTTTAACGGCCGTTGCTATGGATGCGCTCTTAATACGTTATTTAGATGCTTGGCTGCTAAGAGGCTACGCGCGTTTTCACAGACTTAAATAAAATTATTATCGTCGTGCCAGGCGCAGAAACGACATACAGGTGGAGACTTTATCATTTTATGTTTGAGAGTATCATGCTACAGGGCAAGCTGGTGCGGGGAGCAGTGACCGAATGTAGTATGATTGCTTGCCGCACTACTTACCTCGACAACTCAGAGTTGAATGTTTACGTTCGAAAGACCAACATCTACTTTTTGATAAGTCAAGGTGAGCGCCTTTGAATGATTTGGAAAGGGCTTCTGACATCCTAGTGGGAACTATCGTGGAGGGAGATTTATGAAATACGAAATTCTTTTAAGTAAATTATACTTAAAATCAAGTAAGTGATTACAAAAATTAAAATAATGCATTAACATGTACGTAAAAATGGCAATTTTTCTTGATAATGAGTAAAAAATACTGAATAGTTAAATCAGCTGACTGGTGAGTTCAGTCATTGACGTTGATAAGTAATGAGATTGCAATTGGCACAGGCTAAAAATACTCTTTGGTGGAGTCAGTGGTATAATGATTAGCGAATCGGGTTAAGTTTGCGGGTTCAATCCCGACCGAAACCGTGGATTTTTAAAGGCGAAAAAATCCTTCGTATGTGATGATCAGTAAGTATACCAAACGGATGTTTGGTACTGTGGACTCCAGATGATACTTGTAGATTCGTTCAATGGGGTGGGGGGTAGTACCACAGCGTGGCGACAGCTGAAGCGTCGTAACGTACCGCACGCGTGAGATGGAACGAATCAGGGGAAACGCATAGAATGGAGAACACCAATATTAAAGAGATGGAACGAAAAACATGAGCGAGCAGCGAACCGACATGCTTGTATCTTGTTCTACAGCGGAGGCTCGACTGAATACGTTCCGTTAGCATAATTGTAAATAAAGAACACATTAGAAGGAGAAAGTAAACACATAAAGGAGGTTTTAATTATTTTTTTAAAATTTCGTCCACGTTGTTTAAAAATCTGAAAGACATATATGTTATAGAATGTTATAAGATACATTCTAAGGAAAACACAGAGACAGTATTTCAATGTTATCACGTCGAAAATCAATTTCAAAAATTTATTTATTTTTTATATGAATTTGGCGTCAAAATTGGTTGACAAAAATACTATCAAATTCAACTATTTTCCCCCATCTCTGCAATTTTTTTCAGTCTGATACATACAATATAAACTGAGAAAAAATAAAACATTAAAAACACGTTTCTCGTTACTCTATCTAGGCAACAAATCGCCCTAGGAAGCTGTTTTTTTGTGAATCTACGGCATATTTTTTATTCCCTTTCATATGAACAATGCGAATATCGATTTGGTTTGGAGGCATATTTTACCGCTTTAATCGGCTTTACCCATTTTTCGGTACTTTATTTTCGAGATCCTTTTTTTACTTTCTCGCTCTTACTTCGTAAGAAGAGAAAGTATTGTAATCGTTCGCCGGAAAACGGCGAATTTTCGTCCAAAAATTCTTATTGACAAGCACTAGTAACGAAAATGTGGATAAATATTGTCCCTTTATAAAGTAAATTACTTCCTCTAACAGTTAGTGTAATCAGAATGCATGTTTTGAGTGTCTCTGAATGTTCGAAAATTGTTGATTTAGAAATATCGCGAGAAATGTGAAATAAGGCGAAAAAATGTTTTAGCTACACTTCTTTTTACATCATGTACATTCACTACAGAATTGACCACGAACCCATAAACAGTGCGTGACTGCTCATTTCAGAGGGCTGGGCTTCGCACGGCTGCAAGTTGGTGCGCGAGGAGACGGGCCTCGGCCTGGACACGTGCCGCTGCACGCATCTCACGCACTTTGCGCAGCTGGTGGCGGACGGCGACGCGATGACGGGGCCGCACGCGGAGACGCTTCGCATGCTGAGCGTGTACGCATGCGCGGTGTCCGTGTTCGCCTTGTGCGGCGTGCTCTGCGCCGGAGCCTTCTCTCGCAAGTGGCGAGAGAAGAAGGAGAACAAGGTACGGCGACGTTCAAGGACCTTTGCCATTATTTTATATAAAATAAAAGATCATTCTGGCGAATTGGCAGTATTTAATTTTCGCGCAAGTGGCGAGAGAAGGAGAACGAGGTACGGCGGAGGTACGGTTCAAGGTAGCTTGGTCATTATTTTATATAAACGGTTCAAGGTACGGTTCCAGGACTTTGGTCATTATTTTATATAAAATAAAAGATCATTCTTGCGAATTGACAGTATTTAATTTTGGCGCAAGTGCCAAGAGAAAAAGGAGAACAACGTTCAAGGTTCTTGGCCATTATTGTATACTAGCAAACTACTCGGCGTTGCTCGGGCTTTCTTCATATTTAATACTTGTGAATGAGGGAAAAGGTCGATTTTATATAAACCACGGTGTTTAAGATTATTACTTTTAAAGTAATTGGTTTAAATTTTAATAAAATACTATAATTGTCTTTCATTTTATTTTACAACACATTGCTATTAGATGGATTTTTTTTATCTTATGTACCGCTACTGACCTCTAGCGAATAAATTAGATACCAGTTTTGCTGCAGCGCTACTGGGCTCTGGTGGAATATATTAGGAACCACATGCTCTAAGCAAAAAGCGAAAAATACATGCGGTGCATCCACAAACATATGCGACTTAGGGATGGCCATAGCCTAAGAAGCTATATAAGATTTTGTATCAAAACCCTGAAAAGACATAATTGTCGAACGAGAACTAATAAATTAAATCTATCTGTGGTCAGTGAGGAATTTTAATAAATTAAAAAAAAACTTTTTATAAACTTGTAAACAATACTATATAAATAAACGACGGCGTATGAACTGAGGAATCAATAAACGACGGTGTACTAATGTTTTTAGTTCATGTGAACATTCCAATTCATTTCTTGCATTTTCAATTCATATTTGGCATAACAAAACGTTTTGTGACACGTCCTCTAAGAGTCTTTAAGGACTCGGCCTTTAACTATTCGTCTTCGATGTCGCCTCATAGTTAACCTTACGGACTTTTCCGTGAAGTTTCCCTTACAGGACTAGGCACATAATAAAAAAAAACATTCAAACCATCGAATCACACATTCGTGCATTCATTCAAGTATGGCATCGTTTGCATAATAATCGATAATATCCGATGCGAGTGCTGTACCATAACCGAACTCTAAAATAGTAATTAATTAATTAATTAATTAAATAATTAATGGCGGGTGTTCTCTTCCTTGCAGCTGTGCTGTCGCATGACGTCAGCTGTGTGGTTAGCAGTGACACATTTAGTAAGAGAATCTCATCGATACGGGCAGTAAAAATATAGAAAAATTCCATAAAAAAGTTGCATTTTTAGTCAAAATAAAAACCGTTTCATTGTTTTTGGATTATTCCAGAGTTTTTTCCATCTATGGAAACCGGAGGAGGCTGCATAGTTTCCTTTTATTGCCTGCGCGCATTAGAAATTACTAGTAGAGGCAGATGCTGCGTGCTCATTCGCGCGGTATTGCCGGTTGCAGATCATGCTGCAGCTGGCCATCGCCTTGTGCGCGTTCATGCTGCTCTTCCTGTGGTCGGCCATCTTCTCGAAGCCGCCGCCGCTCAACGTGCACCGCTGCAAGCCGCCCGCAGCACCGTCGGCGGCGTGCCGCGCGAGGGGCGTGGCCCTGCACTACGCCGTGCTGAGCAGCTTCTGCTGGATGCTGGTGGAGGCGCACACCCACTACACGCGCCTGAGATCGCTCACGGGCATCGACGTGCCGCGCTACGTGCTCAAGGCGTCGCTGGTGGGGTGGGGGGTGCCCGCCGTGCCCGTGGCCGTGCTCGTCGCCGCCCACGCCGACACGTACGCCGGCCTGGGCAGGGACTTCTGCTACCCGTCGGGCGCCGCCTTCTACGGGGCGGTGCTGGCGCCCATCTGCGCCGCGCTGCTCGCCAACGCCGTCATCTTCGCGCGCATCCTGCGCCTGCTGTTCCCGCGGCAGTGCGGCTGCGCGCGGCTGGGCGCCCAGCAGCCGGGCCCGGCCCCGAGCCGCTCGGGCGTGGACGAGTGGCGCGTGCTCTGCCGCAAGCTCATCGTGTGCGTCGCCTTCACCTTCCTCTTCGGCCTCACGTGGTACGTGGGGCTCCTGTGCTTCGCGGAGGAGACCGCGTATTTCTTCTGCGTGGTGGTGATGGCGCAGGGGCCGGCGCTGTTCGTCTTCTTTGTCCTCGGGGAGGAGAACGTGAAAAGAAGTCTGAAATCGATCATTCGGAGACGAATGAGGCCAAGTGAACACAGTACGAGTGGCGTGACTGCTCTGACGAATTCAAAAAATGGCAGACTGCACGTTCGGCCTGACAGAATTCCCCTGTCTCAATCGTACCATAGCTCAACAAACACCTCGCCGATATCTGAGAATACACCTTCCACGGAGTTACGTTCCTTCGAATGAACTACCCTTCATCTCATATTTGCAAATCGCAGAAGTATCACGTGCAATGTTTTGATGCGAACTGGTATTAAAAGAAATAAATGAATTTCCTTTAAAAATATATATAAAAATATGAAACACATTCACACTTTTCTCATTGAGCATGATGTCCGTTCACTTAGAGACCGTGCTCCTTATATGAGATTTCAAAACCAAGAAGAAACTTTGTATTCATCATTAAAGACTACAGTGTCGTCGTTGTTAAGTGTCTTTTATATTTTGAATATTGTTAAGAATAGATTCATATTGCATGTCGGCAAATTGTAGAAATTCTTTACTAGACGGTTTGATATGAACCCAATGATTAATGCAGAGACTGAAAATAACTGTGTGTGAACTACTTGATGAGTATACCATTACTGCATTAAAATCAAGGAATAAAACTGAATCGGGAAGCATTGAAACCGACGTATTCTTAAATCGATGACTTTTTTTACATTCAACGCATTCCTGGAAACTTACTCAAATGACACGGTTTTCGTGTTTAGAAAGTTACAAAATTTCGAGCAAATTGTTATCCTGGTTTCACGTTTCAGAACTGACTCGTATTGTAAAACTTATTTCCAGTTACCCTTGCCGTTGGTAAAAATGCTTTTCATTGTACAACAAAGGCCGTCGTGATTCACAAATAAATTATTATATAACTAACATATGTTCCAAAATCGGATTCAAACGGTAGCATAACAGAGGCTGTGTCATTAAGAAAGAAAATGTAAAATAATTTAATATACGGCAAGGAGCTAAATTAGTTGCAACATATTATTTTTGTTAAAGAGACGGAATAATCCTTTGAAAACTGAAACATTTTCCAACAAGAACCGAAACCGAAATATTTTATTAACCGAAGTATTATCTAAAACAGTTTTGTGCCTTGATTATAACATGTAAATATCTATGGTATTAAAATACGAACTTGCAAAAAAAAAACAACAACAACGAAAGAAACATGTTTGTTTAGCTATCACCATAAGTGAGTTTATCACTTAACTTCAGATTTTCTTATTCTAAACATTACATGATAATTATCTGAAAGGTACAAAGTAATATAATGAGTGTAATTGATTGAGTGTTTAGAAAGTGTCGTTTTCTGCCAATTGCTGTAAGATTACTATAAATAGAATACACGTCTGTACTCTCATTTGTGATTATAAAGTTAAACTAACAAATTTACTAGAGAATTGCCATTGTATTTCCATAAAAAAACAATTAAAAAATCGAATGCGAAGTTTACCATTACATTTCTCCAAACCTTTTATTTCTGGCCTCATATGTACGGATTGTCCTAATACATGTATGTAACGTTTAAATTGACTACCTTTTGTTGTAATACACATTATATTAATAACTTAATTTACCTTCACTCTGATGCATATTCCTCTGCCATCTGCACTGTTACGTTAACCCACAATTAATGAAATGACAGAGTGTTTTACGTGTTCATTAGGGTGAAGGAAAAGGAGGGTCTTTTTGTCGTATTAACTTGCATTTAGTACATTATCACAAAAAATCATTAATACCTTCTTGTTAATTAATGTGTTTCACCTTTGATTTTGCGCTCAATAATTCAAACATTTGCTGATAGACCCAAGGGATTTGGAATATCTATGAATTCCAATTGTTGACGCGAAACGCCTGCAACATGGTTCTTAGGGGTAGATTGAGAATTATATAGAGTAATTAAATTAACTATACAGCGCAACCGCCATTCGCTATAAACTCTACTTGAGTCCGGTGTACCTTTAGAAGGCGCGAATGGGAGGGACGAGGAATCCTTTGAGCTTTTTTTCTCGTGAAGAAATTCTGTCCTAAATGTAACAATGTCAATCCGACTTGTTACATTTATATATGCCGCCTGCGAGGATATTCATAAGTAGCGAAGATCAACTGGTATTCTTACAATCTGACCCGGTTAAGGATGATTCAGGGCTTCAACAGATGTCATTGCAGTGCCTCTGACCAGGAGGTCAGAGGATTCCAGTCCCGACGGTTCCAGAATGTTCAACACTAACTTGTCAGCTAAGTCGAATTCAGCTGCTGTCTGGAGAATTCTTGCGGCCGGCTGCTCTGATCCGTAATTTTCCCAGGTTTCTACAATTAACGCCGAGCGAATCCCGAAGCAGTATCCTAACAAAATGGTCATGGACAGCGCGCGATTCTTCCTTCCTCTTCACCACTTACTTACATACATTTACACTCACATGCACTACACTACCACCAATGCCAGGAGACCAGTACGGAGCTTAGAGCTTGTCCCGGTTGGTGGGAGATTCCTGGTTGAGAGAAAACCTCTCAAGCTGACGTAGGAAGAAATAAAGGAGGTCATCTCTATCGACTTAGTATATTTATTGAGACAGCCGGCTTTCGACGGTTTTGACATAATCATCAGTCTCGCTGCTTTCGGCAAAAGTCGGAAGATTAGGCACAATTGCAAGTTGATGTAGATCGTCGGCGGATATCGTCAGCTAGCTAGAGATGATCATTGTCAGTCCCGCGATAATCACGTGAACTACACTTAAGGGACTAATGCCCTTAGTAGTTGACGTGCCCGAAATCACTAATCAATCAATTGTAATCTGACAGCAGCTAGGCAAATGGCTGTTCTGGTATTCTCCATGCCAATGGTACTTCCGCTTTCATTGATATCATGGCGAGTGTTGCGCATAATCACAGTAAATTGTAACCCGGAGTATAATTTACTGAAACAATCTACAGAAGAGAATATTCGTCTATCATTTCTTGGTCTATACTAAATTCATCTATTCATGATATCGGTGTCTTCATGGGTACAAGATTAAATTGAAGCAGTTACAACTCATCCAATGTAAATGAAGCCAATAGAAGATTAGCTACTTTACGAACGATTCTAATCACAACTCGTCTTTAAAAATCTATTCGTCTTTAACTATATACAAATCTATACTTCGTCCGATATTATCTTACGCATACCCTGTATGGATTTTAGATTCCCCAATCACATTAATTAAATTATAAATCTTTCAAAGCAAAATCGTAGGAACAGCAGCAAATGCCCCCTGGTTTTTCAGCAATGAGGCACTTCACAATCATCTTCCAATAGAACCAAATACTTTATTTATTACGAAACTGGCACACACTTTCTACAGTAATTAAGTCACGTATAAGTTGCAGTCGCTTACGACATACGATATGATAAACCCACAGTTTTCCATCTATGAAATATTCCCATTTCATATTTTTTTTCTTCTCAAATATCTCTGACATTAGAAAAAGATATAATATTTCTTACATTTACCTACCTCACCTATCGTATTCGTTCCTAAACTTTACTCTTTTGTAAACCACTGTCATCACCCTGCAACTATATTTCCAAAATTATACTGCCAATAAACTTGATTGAAAGTTTTAAATAACGAAATTACTATCAAGGAGGTGAAAACAACCCTCTTCACATTTTCCTGGCAAAAATTTACTCGGACAGTAAACTGAAGAACCTCGCGGTTGAACGTTGTACTGTCGTACAAGAAAATTCAATACTAAAAAATTAAAGAATATTGCATAAAAAAGTCTGAGTTTTCAGTCAGAACGTTTACAATATAGTACTGTGACGTAATAGGATGAAAAACACAGACGACTGTTCTGATTGATATTTACAATATATTTACAGAATATTTACAATTTATGAACAAAGATTATAATACAAAAATCTAACCCCTTGGCAACCTTTCAGTTCTCTTAGCCGCGAAACCCCGCGACCGTCCCTAGGCCTTCGCCCAGAACCACTGCTTCGGAAGCAGCAAAAAGCAACGCGAGGTGCGAAGCTGTCGGACATAGAGTCCCGTAACTACACCAGTTACATGGCTTGTCGCCAAACCGATCTTCAACCCGAAGATCACGTGCAATGATAGCACTGGAGATACCTCTCGTCTTTCGACACCCAGCGTATCCCGCGAGGCGCCTGTCGGCGCGGCCTTAAATATCCGACGGCTCGCCCCCACCCTACAAGCAGCGGGCGTCATACGGCTCGCGGGCCAGCCTTTCCAGAGCTGCAACCGACATCTCTTTAACTCGCCTCCGCGCGCGTCCTTTTGAAGGAAATTCCAGCCGGGATTCCTAAGGGCTTTTCCAACCGGCGCGGCGTGGCGCCGCCACCCTCCACCCCCATCCACATCCGGCTTAATGCGGGTTTCCCCGAAGCGGCCCGACGCACGAGCGCCGGACCAGGCGACGCTACAGTACCATGTCTGATTTTGATTACAACGCAGATTTCCAGTTGCTGTGTGTCCAAACAAGAAAGTTGTGTTGCTACATTTTATCCACCACGCACATGTGGGAAATCGTTTACATCAATTTTAGAGACAGAGAAAAGCTAATTGTTTTGACTCTTTATAAATACCACAAATGAGAGGAGTTCACCTGATAGATAATCTAAAGAATATACATTCAGTTTTAATAAGAATAAAAAGAACCTTGTTCAATGATGGATATAGAGTAGCCCTAAAATAAAATGCAATTTCCTGCAGACACTCCGCTCGACTCGGCACGTCGAGATAAGGATCAGCAGTGCACAAGTGAAGTAAAAGTCTGCCTGTAAAAACAACCACATCTCCAGACTATATTAATATTTTAAATTATTATAACTATTCTCACAAGAAACGTCAAGAATGAAACGAAACATCCTTAAAAACAAAATTGCTAGGTCCGTTTTCTATTTGGTTGCTGCCAAGAAAACAATTTTCGGAATAACACTCCAAGACGCATATATTGAAGTGTTAAGAACTAGAACAATAATACATCACATACCTGAATAAAAGTGGAAGTAGGAATTCCATTTGGGTTCGTGTAAATATCTACATAGGTGTCTTAAATGATTCAAGTCATGTAGAAGGGACGAAAATTAAAACTTTTTTGCTAATGAACATCTAGTAAGAAATTGCATACAGTGAAGTTATTAGTATATTCTTCAACGATCGTATAATGATGGCTCTTATTCACGAGTTGATGTTTACGAAATGAGCGACGTAGGAGCGAGTGTCCTAATTTCTACGAGTGAATAATAGCCATTATGCGTGAGTAGAGGACTGTTCTTTTCTCGGCGATCTTGAAATATTCAGAATAGATTTTAAACAGATTTTGTTATGAGAAGAAATAAAAGAGGTCATCTTCGTCAACATATTAGTTTTATTAAGACAGCCGGCTTTCGACGGCTTTGCCGTCATCGTCAGTCTACAAGATACAGAAAAATATAACAAAATTATAAATAAATACAAATAAGATAGAAAATTAAATTACAATTATTGGATACATTTAAAGTTTTTAGTTACAGATAGCAGATAAAATTTCAAAAAAATAAATGCAACGGTAGGATTAGTAGCAGTTCAAATTAAACATTATAAAGTACAAAAAAGAAAGACACGTTATATGATTGCAAAATATAAGGAACATATAGCAGAGGTGTATGTTCAATGTGCTTCTTAACATCGAGTAAAATGTTCCATAAAACTAGACTGTTTATACTGTTGAGAAAGTTTTGTGAGTAAACCAAGAAAACGTTCTTGGTAAAAGAATTCCCCATATTACTCTTTATCCACTCCATAAATGTATATTATTGTTCACTAACAAAATACCCTACGTTGCGCGAATTGTCTTCATATTCAATCCTGGGAAATGAGGGAAATCATCAATTATATAAACAACGGTGTTGAAAATTATTATTTTTAACTTAATTGTTTCAAATTTTAACTAAATACTTTAATTTATGTCATTTTATTTTACAACACATTGCTATTAGATGAAATTTTTATCTTATGCATCGCTACTGGCCTCCAGCGAGTAAATTAGGTACCAGTTTTTGATGCAGCACTACTGGACTCTGACGGAATACATTAGGAACCACGTGCTCTAAGCGAGGGGCGAAAAATAGTGGCAGTGCATCTACAAACATATTATTTAAATTATTTATTTTCCGCATTTTGGGTTGTGTTAATCTTAACAAATTTTGCCAGGACACTGCAATTATTTTTCGCCTCTGGCTTAGAGCACGTGGTTCCTAATGTATTCCGCTAGAGCTCAGTAGTGCTACAGCAAAACTGGTACCTAATTTACTCGCTAGATGCCAGTAGCGGTGCATAAGATAGCAATGTGTTGTAAAATAAAATGACAGAAAATTATAGTATTTTATTAAAATTTGAAATAATTACGATTCTGAAGAAGAGTCTGTAAAAAATTCATATCTATTCATACGCTACTTTTTGTGGTATTGATGTCGGTTACACGTCGTTGAATTCGCTGTTATTAGTATAGATTATACTTTCTTGATTTTTCTGGAAATAATTGTAGAGTTGACGAATTCGCTATTTCCTGAATTTCACGTGGAGTACAAATTTTATTGTCGCTGTTACTAGGTTCAAGATTCATTTTCTGTGGAATGATCACTTCGAAATGTAACGAAAAATACGAGTTCGAAAATGTCTACGTAACGTTTTACCCACGCAACTTGTCTTCAACGATGACTTCAACTCAGACCCTAGAGCAATAAACAGTTGAAGACCAAAGCTCGCAACGAGTACTGACTGAAATGATTCAAGGCGTTATTACCAACAATATTGTTTATTTCAATAAGAGCAGCTTTAAATGGCTTATCTGGTTAATCTGGTCACACTTCTTCTAGTAAAAAGCGGCGTCTACGCACTACATTGCCACGACTGCGAAGCAAAATATATTTGTCAAACAGGCAGAACTTTCAATACAAGAATAAAAGAAAATGTACACGCTTGGAAACACAACACCTGTAAATATCACTTTGCCAACCACTTACTTCAGACAAGCCCCACATTCAATCCACACACAGACAGTCACATACTAGAAAGAGAACATCAATATCATACCAGATTAACATTGGAAAACCTTCACATCCATCTAAATAGAAACCTACTGAATGTAAACCTAAACTATAACCCCTCCTCTCGCTAAAATTGCTATTTGACACCACCCTCACACCACACTCTTCGGGGGCGGCACAGCGCAGTGTACCGCACCCAGGCCATTAAACCTCCTCCTCCACCCCACAGCCGGTACTTAAGCTGCTAGGCCCGCCCGAGCCCGCGTAGTCGTTTTTGTGGCTCCGAGACACCAGGTAAGAAAGGGCTCAACTTACTTTTTCGTATTTTCTGTTTAAAATTTTACATGTTTATTTCATTCACTTTCTTGTTTAGATTTACAAATTACTATATTACTAAACGATCTAAAACTCCGCCCCCTTCTTCCTTTTCTTTCTTTCTTTCTTTCTTTCTCTCTCTAATTCTTCCTCTTTCATTTTATAAGATGTTTTTAAATTATGAAATAGATAACCATTTACTTTTCATACTCTATTAATTCTAATGTTTTGTCTATATTTCCTTGTACCAGAAAACTGATGATGATGGCTAAGCCATCGAAAGCTGCTCTTATTGAAATAAATAGTATTGTTGGCAATGATAATGCCTTGAATCATTTCAATTATGTACAAGCCAACGACAACTGACCGCTAAACCAATATGGCGAGTTCTGATGACATTCCAAACACATCTTCATTTACACATAAGGAAATATATTAACTGTTGAAACCGAGAATTCCTGTTTGTATTTTTCTAAACAATATCTAAAGAAATGGCTGAAGGAGATCCAGATACACCGCAGGAGATACCTCGAACTCCTGGGAAAATTAGAAAGTTTATTGAGAAAAGTGAAGGCATGACTGATATTTCAGAGATTGCCATTGCTTCATAAAATCTAGTGGCCGATGTCGTACCTAATACCCCCCACTCTACCTGCATTTCTAAATTTCCTAAATTACCTAAATTTCTAAATAAATATTATATATATATATATATATATATATATATATATATATATATATGACGTGCTATGGGGAGAAGTGAATTCTGTGCACGTTTTCAAAATTCTGTGATCCCTTCACCAAGCCATGTACTACTTGAATTTTGAATACAGAAAAAAACTTGCCGAACACGTGTGCGTAAGAATGTGCCTGGAAATTAGGACAGACTGCCACGCCTGTATTTCCTTTAGGTGAAATTTCGCATTATTTTTACATTGGCAAAAGGTATCATTGACGACTCTTGCACAACTCCAACTATTTATTCTCAGACACATTCACCCATGTGCAACTTAATAAAGATGTGTTGTGTTGGTAGCAACGTACCAGTTTTGAAAAGTGCTACATACCCAACTATTATTAACAATTATATATTATGTAATATATTTTGCATGAGTTATTTAAAGTTTCATCCTGGTTGTTATCATGAGCGTCATTGCTGGTACCAGGTTATACAGTTTTGTAATTAAAAGTATTAGTATAAAAACTCGAAGCTCATATGTTGGTTCATTCAGGAGAGTTCATAGATTTCATAATATTATAAGTATTTATAACAACGAATCATTTAAGACTATTTTCCTGTTATCCCCGTCTTTTAGCTAATATTGAACACGTTTTTAATAAAAAATGAAGTTATTTGTTAAATGTGTCATGTGAAATGTCAAGTGTCTCATGTGAAATTTGTTCCAATAAAGGAAGGTTGGCTGCTTCACAAGGGCTAGTAAAACCCCTGTGAAGTGTCCTAAACTCTACTCCTATGCTTATTCCTTCCCATTTCTGGCCGCTGGGTAGTGATGCAGAAGCGCGTAGTAGGAGGCGCGTACTTGGAGATGCTACCTGGCGGTCCTCTTGACAACTGACTGCGACGTGATATGACGTATGACAGATAAAGTGGATAACGTGGCTAATAGAGGATTACTCCGACGCGCAAAAGATAATGGAGGATTACTTTCCAACTGTGCTTTTCTATATTTTAAGTAAAATTAAGAATCCCAACATGTAGAATTTGAAGACATCTACATTACAGATATTCAGATTCAATGGAACTCAGTATATGCAATGTCGTTGTGTATTGTCTAGGCTATCTGGGATGAGCCGCGTCTATATGATGAATGATATTGACAGTTTGAGGCGGAGAGAATAGACGTGAACAATTGTAGCCAATACCTTCTCAGCAATATCCACCTAAGGAGTTAGCATTCCACCTAAAATAATCTGTGCTGGGTTCTGAGTAGAACAAACCTGTATATCCAACGATAACTGTCTACCAATTCTGATGTTTAGAATTTTATTAATTAATCACACTACTTTTTTCTTGTTTAAAATGTTTAATAGTGTTTGAGATAAACTTGCAACATAGGCAGTATTTCTGCATTGCATAGAAGTGTCTGTGCTTGGATTCCTTTTCATCTGAGAGTTAATATTTGCGTTATGATAATTCTCTTGAGAAAATTGTTACTAGTAGCATTTTGTGAATTTTCCTTAAGACTTTCTGATATAAAACTTTTAAAAAGTAATTATATAATTAAAAAGACACACGACATCTCATTAATATATCATTGAATAACATATACTTAATGAATCATTGAACATCAAAAATACATTCTAAGTATACATAAATCTGGAAACAAAATTACGTCATATAATGAACATTCCTTCACTTAAGTATTTTTAAAGGAAAATCTACAAGTTAAATCAATTTCAACACATTTCTCTTTTGATTGTACTCATAAAATATACAACATTATTTCATTAGCTAAAAATAAAAATTCACCCCATACAAATCCCATAAAGGTGTTCCAATTGTACATCGTATAGAATAAATATTTCTGAACAGTTATTATGAACTACGAGAATTTTGTTAGTTAACTGAAGAGTTCTAAATAACTACGAGACACTAGTGCATTATCTCTCGAGTTCATACGTTTTTTTAAATTTTTGTCGACTAATAAAACATAACATCTGGGGAACTATGATGCTTCATATGAGAACGAGACCAAAGCATAAATTGCTTGTTTTTAGATGCAAATTTCATGTCGCATGGAAATCGATAAAGTGTTCCGTGTTTACGGATTTAGTAAATTTAATTTGTTGCTGCAATGATTTCTTTGGAGTTTTCTTGCAGTTCAGATCGAGAAACCCATTGCTGGGCAAAAATACATTATTTGGAGAGTCACTCCGTCAATGTAGTTTGATACATCTACTGTCACTTGTATCTCACATCTTCCAATTAGGGATGCATGGCAATGTATGGAAATGAACATTGAGATATTAAAGCCGACATTTATTAACATCAATGTTTTGTGTTTATTTTTTACGTTTTCGATGTTTTGTTCGTAAATGAAAAATTATCATAATCACTATATTGTAAAAGTTAAAATATGAAATAATAACTGATGGTAACACGTTTAGCTCCTGTGTTTTAACCATGCGAACACTCTTTTATAGTACTTACATACAAGAAATTATCTCTCGCCCGGGAAGACCCGCATGCTCTGGTATTTTTTAAACCTTGTTTTCAATTAAATTTGAATTAAAAATAATAAATTTGCCACAGCAAAAAAAAGTGTTGCGAATGAATTTAATTTTAGAAGTTACTAAACGATCGTTAAAACATCATGTTTAAAAACACCGTTTTTAGTCGATGTCCGTATTGTTAACAACCATGTTTTAATTTCGAACATTTGTGTTCGGTAACATCTATGTTTTGTTTTCGATATTATCAATCTTCCAGTTTTGCAAGATGGGTGACACATAATATTCAAACGCCCACATGCACGGCGCTTCTTTCAGGACAGGCGCATTTCTATAGCACCGAAATTTGCGAGGTGATTTTTTCGCAATAGAAAAAAATCGTTTTAGACACACTTCCACTACAAACACCACACACGCAACTGCCTGAAGCAGCATCAACATCTGGAATGGCCCAGACAGCTGTGTCATCTGCAGAGGCTCCGGGTCTGTGCTGGCTTTACCGGTCTCAAAGCGAATCCCATGAACAGTCATGCGGTAAAGTAGAGTGTTAATCCACTGATCATGCAGCCCAGCTTGCACAATGAGTAAAGCAAATCGATTCAACACATCGTATTTGGGCATATTCTTTTTCACAGGAAAACTGAGATGTCCTGGAGGGTTTACACACTGCGGTACTAACCGAAGCATTCTATGTCCGTTCTCACTTAAGACTGCACTTCCAGCACGGAAATCGTAAACTGTTTTCGGCATCAGGTAACCGTCTTTACCATCTTTTACTATGTCCTTTAATATTCGTTTCGATTGTGCAGGCGTTTCTTGAATTAGCTTTTTATCCAAATTGCGAAACACGTCGTTGGCTTCGGGATCGTCAAAAAGATGGTGCATTTTAGTGTACGAATACAAGTTCCGTATGGCACGTTCCGCTTCCTCCAAGGTTTGCGGCTCCGCGTGGCGAGGGGGATGAGCCAAAAACCCCAACAGCTGCCCGGTGTAGGCGTTGCTCAACACCAAGGAGAACAGCAGAAACGCGATGAGCACCAGTCGTTGGGACGGCTGTCGGGCGGATCGCGAGCAGCAGCAGGAAAACAGAACTTCGAGGATGTCAAGCACTGAGCGGCCTGGTTCCTGCCAGGAACCGCGGGATGCAAATTTTAATTCTCCTGTGCAATGAATGCTGTGCGTCAGATGCCATACAGCTGTCGTGACGAGCATCGAAACCAGGACTCCGAACCACACTCTGGCACGATATGGTAGAAGCAGCACAAGATTGAAAGAAATGATTTTCGCCTTACGTACTACTATGCACGATGGCGACTGTCCGACCGTAGCTGTATAGTCCATGATTTTATATCTTCCTGGGGTTATATACAGCCGGTTGAAGGCAAAATCAGCCGTTCCATTGGCTATAAATTCCAGCATTGTTGTGTAACTTGTAATATTGAAGGGAAGCACTGGCTTCAGTTGAAAACCTTTGATTCGCTGAAACTCGAGAGTTGTCTTGTAATCAACTCCATCAAATTCCTTTTCTCCAAATTTATTTTCCCAGAAAGATGAAAATGGAAACATTGCAGTAGAGTGCGTCATAAAGGTCACATAACGTTCTTTGAGAAGTGAGTTGCTTGCCTTTGTGTTCGATTCATTACAATTATTAACTAAATCAATACAAGTCTGAGATTTTCCCAACGTCTCATAATGATTTGTAATATTAGAATAAGAGACCGTTACGTTTACGGAAAGAAGTATTTTCCGTGCATTAATATTAATTGAAAATGCGATCAGTACTAGCAAAGAATCAAAATCAATAAACATGCCAGACACAAATTTAAAATACGCATTATTTAAACTGTGAAAGATTTTTTCGTATTGTTACTTCAACTGCAAAATAATTTATATACTTAAGTATTCATTGCGGCATGCACGAAGTGTATAGTGATAGATGTGATATCATTCTGAGCCCCGCTCCGACTGTGTTGGCGGTACGTGAAATGCTAGATCACCAATCTATGTGTATTTCCAAAAGACCCTGGGATTATGTAATGAATTGTGCGATAGCGTGCAGGCTACCCGTGTTGTTCATGAGTTAGAGAGAATATGGAGATTCCTTTATCAAACCACTTAATCAGTTTTTCTCTCTGTTATTTGAGATTTTAAAAAACTTAAAGATTTAATTTTGTGCTCAAGCGGAACATACTTCCAAAATATGATTTTTTGAGCTCAAATCATCACTCTATTTTAAAAGCATCCCTCTTTTGTTTGGTATAGTCATGAGATCTCTAAAAACATCAAAACATTTTCTTTAGCACTAATCTAAACTTGCTACCTGCCGACATTTTGTTCTAGATTTGGCCAAAACGTTACCTTGTGCACTTGTCACAAACCATTTTATATATTACAATATACTCATAGAATGTTTTGTGTGCAGACTCCGATATGTAGTTATTATGTTCGAACGAAATATCAATTCAATACTAATGTTAATGTTTGCGTGAATTATTTCGATATGAATAATATTGTAAACGTGCCAATAAATTTTCTGCTTGCATTTCACCAAGAATTTGGAAGACTTCGAATTTAAATGATGTCTAAAGGATGAAGGGTTTTTCAGAACTTGTGAGTTTTATAAATAGAAGAGGCTGATTGGTTGAAAATTATTTATGTTCGCCTATTGCTAATGAGGATCTTGTAACACCCCCCCCAAAAAAACATTATTTTTTCTTTGTTAGTGTTTATTGATGGGATATCCAACGTGCAAGGCCTCGAGGGCCGTGATTAAAACCTTTAGTATAATTGCGGGTCATATTTTCTTTCCTCGAGCGATCCACACCTGACTTCCCCGTATTGTTGATTTCGGCAGTTCGCCCGGCTGCTCTGAAACGGTGGGGGATGGAACCATGAGATATATCAGGCTGTGCCTTGCAAAAGGCAGTGAATCACATTGAGATGATTTTGAATTTCTGATTTTACTAGAAAAATATTTCTTATATCTACGTTTAACCTATTTTTACATTAAGGCGTGTTGACCACGATAGAGCGCGTGCGCTGGGCACAAATGTTCTCACCCGACTTGGATGCAACGGACTTTCACTTTCGACTATCGACCTTTCGCGGGCCACAATAAATCGAACGGCGGACTGCAGGTGGCTCGTGGGCCGCCAGTTGGACAACTCTACTCTACACGATAGAGATTACCAACAATTTCCTTCGTCAGAAGAAGCTTAGGTATACGTCAGTGAGAGTATAAAAAATCCTACGTGATCTAGTGATGCTATCACAGCGTACAGTTGCTGTGATTCTTGCACATTATAAGCTAAAATTATGCAAAAAATAACTAATATTTTCAAAACTGTACATTACACGATTTGAAAATCTACTTAAAAATATACTGCTTTCAGAAAGAAATCTCTAGCACCAATATTAAATGTGTAATACAGGTTCGGAAAACAATCTCTTCGATTTTCTAAATTGCAGAGCATGTAAAGGAAATAGGGACCAGGCGAACTTTACATAAGACACAAATTTAAAGAAAAAAATTGGGTCCGTTCATAAGAAAATCTTGTAGCATTTTAAAAAAATGTCACGATCAAACACAAAATTATGCTAAAACAACTTATACTTTCGAAACTTGTACATATTATTACTTAAACATCTCAGTTTTAAGAATATATTTAATAAAAAGAAATATTAGGAATGTAGATAAATGACGACGAAAAAATTCTAAATGTTCGCAATTTTTTTTAAATTGAGATTTTGATTAAAATCGGTCAAGCGTCGTTTTCATAAACGTTCTTTTCTCAATTTCATGAAAATAAAAATATGGAAAAATTTATTCTGAAGATTTTGTAAGTAACTTCATTTAAAGTTCACAAAGAAAAACAACCGAAAATATCCCTTTCAAATTATAGAAGACTCGACATCAGTCAGTCAATAGGTGAATATCAATTTTGGTGAAATTTTTTTGTACTTATCGTGTAAGCTGAGAACCGTTTAAGCGCTTGTATTGATAACGTACAGACATCGGAGGAAAAAGAACTTCTTTGGAATCAAGAACTAGCAGATCCTTGATTCTGAGTACATCTCATCTAAAAAAACAAAAAAATACTTTTCACTTTTACGGTGTTAGAGACCCACAAAATATATTTTACTGTCAAAAACGACACTTTTTCCCTGCAGAACATATTATTCTCGTCCTGTGAAATAGATAAGATACTTTTACATAAAGAAAGATATTGAAAGTTTGAACATAGTAACCCTTCCACAGGGAGATACAAATGATTTAAACTTTAAATGTTGATGATTTACTTTAGCATTTAATGGAAAAGTTGTTACAATTTAAGCTTATCCAAATATTGAAAAAATCTTTGATTTTATCACTTTTGATCACTTCACAGCATTTTGTCGGAACCTACTGTCTTCATTTCTAGAAAATTATGACTATTTAGAAGTAAGGTAAATGTACACACGCGTACTTATGGTCAAACAACATACTGAGGTATGATATTTTTATTTGCATTTGCAAGAATAGTTTATTTTTGGTTTGTAAAATGACAATAAAACGAAAAATTCTTATATCTCAAAATAGTAATTTTGAAATTATATTCTGACCAAACACCACCAAATTAAACATTTACAGTTTCATAGTAAGACTAGTGCTTTTAAATATGGAGATACATTTCAGTTAAAGAAAACACGTTAAATAAAAAACAGTAGGAACGGTAACTTTTTCAATAATATAAATGTTCCGGTCACTAACCTGTCCTTGTGCATCATTATTTTGTTTTTGTTTGCATATTTACATTGTAAGTTGAGCTTAACATTTTGTCTGTTCTTGTACTTTTTCATTTGTTCTTGTTTGATTGAATTTTACACTGTAAGTTGTGTTTTAGGTTTTTGTCTGTTTTTCATTTTTTATTTTTCACTAAGTTATTTAACTGGTATATTTTGTTCTCTATATTAAGAAAGTAAATATTTCTTAAAATATTTTAGGATCGCAAACAGGTTTTAACCTCTGCGATGTAGTACAATGCCCGTAATTAACACGTTATATTTAATATTGTGAATTGTGCAATATTGAATCCGTAATATAATAAAACTGAATCAAATGAAATTAAATTTTAAAAAATAATTAAAATAGTTTTTTGAGTGTTTGTTTGTGAAAATGTTAAGAAAAAAATACTTTTCTTTGATGAGATGTCTCCGAGTCATTAAAAAAACGTTTCCCAATTCAAATTTTATCCTTTTAAGAGAACAAAATAAGTTTATGAAGAATGAATAATACAATAAAAAACAAAAAAAATAGCATTTGCGATTTTGAAACACGTACTTCTCGGACATTTATAATTATTATTGTATTATAAGTGCAATATCAGAATTGGAGAAGATCGTGAGTAAATTTTAAAGATTTCGTATTGACTTATATGAAGTACCCCCCAAAATTATATTATCCGAAACAAATTCGACTCGCAACGAGTTACGTTGAGCATTGTCATCAAAATGTCGAAAAAATCTCTTGGATAATTACTTCGTCTTTACTACGTAGTAAGCCGTTCTCGATCCCGATGTTCAGTCAAATGGTAGAGAACGAGGGTTCCTAATTGTTTAATTGCAGAACGACAAAAAGGTCCTTTTTATTTCGTATCGGTACATTTTTTCGACATTAGTTTCCAAATCGACACATTAGTTTTTATAAAAACGACAAAATTATTCCGATTTTCCTTTTTAGAAAATAACCAAAGAACTTTTATTCATTCGAATACGTATTAGAGAAATCCAGTGTTATAATAAAACTTGAAAGTCACATTTAAAAAAATGAGAGTAGTTTTTTGAAAACATTTCGGCTTACAGTGTAATTATTTATTTGCCTGATTTGTTAATCAGACAAGAGGCTCATGTTATAGATCTCTTTACTCGAAATATTTGAAAAATTGAATACTTGCATGTTGAAAATTTTAAATTTTGTAACGAAAATGAAACTTTTACTACGATTTTAACGACTCTTTGCACAGGTTGAGATAATTCAGTTTCATCATTTCACATGCCTCTACTACGTCGTTGACTGAAAGAGACCAGAGTTCTTGACCCGACAGTGAGGGATGTTTGAGTCTAGTTACATATCTTGGTCGAACTTAGCAACTGATTCGAGGAGAATTCCAGCTGCCGCCTGCTCTTATCCAGCAGTTTCCTCTGGTTTTTCCGACAAATACCAGAAAAACCCGCCACTTTTTTGCGCAGCATTACACAACTGTCACTATACTACGTATACACGTCTATACGCCGTATATACGTATGTATACGAGAAAGTAAAAATGCCGACACAATACCTTAACAAATGGACTACGGACAGCGGATCATTCCTACCTCAATTATTGTCTCCTCTCTCTCTCTCTCTCTCTCTCTCTCTCTCTCTCTCTCTCACACACACACACACACACACACACACAATCATACACACACTTTCCTTGTTATGTATATTCTGCTTTCCCCTTTCTAAGATTCAAAGGTTAACTTATCTAGTGTTGCTCCAAAATGGTACAGACTTTCTCGTACTCGTAAGTCCCTTAATACGTTTAGTCTGAGTTAGCTTTTGTATTTTTCCCCATCCTCTTCCCAGCTACTACCTATTGGCGTCTATATCACATTTTTACTTTCTCATGCGTACTTCGTGACAAGAGAAAATGTTGTAATCGTGGGCCGGCGAATTTTCGAGAGAAAAACTCATTGCCAGGTCCTGGTAACGAAAAAGTGGGTAAATCGTGTTTGTATTCGAGAATATACGAAAATACTTCCTCTGACACGTTGTGTAATCAGAAACAATGCTTATGGGTCCTTGATACAGAAAATCGATTGACGGCAAAGCGTCGGTCTGTCCGACCGTTCGTCCGTCTCTGGTCAACGCTAGTACCTAAGCCGTAGTGCCTATTTTTTTCCAAAATTGGTATTCTTTGATCGATTTAAAGGAACTCAAGGCCCTATGAATTTGAGGCGGAAATTTTTATTTCGGGAGTTCTTTAGGAAGAACCTCTATATATTCAAAATTTTCTCAAAAATTGCTCCAAAAATCTTGATGTAACTTTGACCTCGGGCAGCGTGAAGAACGCTTAAGTGATTAGTGGAGGTCACATTTTCGTTGAAATATCTAATTTTTTGAAAAATAAAATGTTCAAAAAGTTTTCGGTGCTTTCCTGGATCTACAATATTGAAGTTAGAGATTTTTTCTTCATGGAAAGTGTTCTTTAAAGGCAAATTTTGAAATGAGGTCATGTACTACAATTTATCTAAAATATGAGTGTTTTTCGCAAATTTTGTGTGGAATTTAGACAGTTTTTACATATTTTAAGCATTTTTTTTCTAAAAAACCGGTTCCAATTTTTTCTTTAAATTTTCTTCTCGGCAGAAAAAAAGGAGTGTTAGTTATCATTTGAAAACTAAAAATTGAAGGTAGAGATTCTTTCCATCAAACAGAATCTGTTCTAAAAATCAGCTCTTTAAAAGAAATAATTTAAAATTGTTTGAAAAACGAGTACTTTTTCCGTAAATTGTGCTTAAAAATTAAGCACTTTACATGAAAACATTTTCTCAATTACCGTCTCAAATATTTTCTTAATTTTTTTCACAAATAGAACAATAAAACCTTAAGAGAATGGCGCAGATGTAATTTTCGTCAAAGTCTCAGAATTTTCGAAAATTTCAAAGTTTCATTTTTAAGTGGTGGTGATATCTTACTTTTCTCTGTTTCGTTTATTAATATAATTTTGGTATACTTGACAACCCTTGTAATTTGCTGGCTGGTTTCATGAACTCAGCATGCATGTACCCGGCTGTGATTTATCCATTCGACATTCATTTGTTAAATACCCAATGCCGCATTTTACGCATCTACGCGTGTCTTTACAGTAGTTTGACCGTATTTTTGGCACCGATGGCATTGAACTGGTGTTTTCTTTTTATATTGTGGTTCAAATTTGATGCATGCATTCAAAAGTTTGTCAATTTTGTAAATTTCTTTGTTGTTTTTGTGTGGTTCTAACTCCATAATGTGAAGGTGGAAAAAAAGGGTGGTCTAAAATATTCTTGGTTACCCGATATCGCACTTTCTGTATGTTACGAACAAGGAGGCCCTGAGATTTACGTTCATCTTTGACTTCTTCTTTGTTCACAGACAGTGAATATAACGAAGTACTACACGGAATGCTCTGTTTTATTTTGTTTGATATGTGTGGTATTCCATATCTTTTTCATCCAGTACTTTAATTATGTTTCTGTATTCTTCAGTACTGTGTATGGTTTTATTTTTACTTCGTCTCTATGCATTTGACTTGTGAATTCCTTTACATACATGTGTTAGTTTAGAAATTCTATTAACTTCGGTATATTTATAACATTTGCACAAATTTTGATAATATACTGATATTTGTCGCATTTTGCGTTTACTTTTCATAGCGTCAAGTTCAGGTAGCTATATTTTGTTCATTAAGTCCCAAAATATCCAAACAGTCATTTCAAATTCAATAAAACTGTACAATTCCGTTGCTAATAATATAATTTGAAATAGTTTTCTACAAACGATTAAAAGGAGATATGAACATGCCCCTGGCCGAAGGAACTAAAGTAAATGACTGACTACAATAAAAACATATTTCAAAGAGCATTATATTAAGCGCCCAATGCCCCCAAAAGGGCTTGAAGTCGCGTTAGGAAGGCGCAACAAATTTTTAAAAAATCTTATTCATTCTAAGAATGGTTATTATTACTTTAAATGGTAGTGTGTGGTGTTTGCTTTTCAGAGACCCGGGCGCATTTGAAGAACATAATAAATTAAAGAATTTGTGAATGTTATGACTATTATAAGGTAGCGGGTTCCTAGTTGAAACGACTGATTCTTTTATATGCTCGGAGAATTTGTGCGATCTCAGAAGATGACCTTCTTGGCATTTACGTTTTTAGGAAACAATTGTAAGAACTCAAGTTTTTATGCTTTTGACTCGAAAAGCAATGACCACAATGGACTTGCATTCTGAAGGTAGTTTCAAATAGCATTGTGGTGTCAGGGTCGACTGGAAAAAGAGTGCCGCTAAATGCACGTTGCGTTTGCAAAACGACTTGAAGGGTAGATTTGTGAATGAATTGCGAAAAGATTGACTCTCAAACAAATGTGACTTGTCATGACGAACTAATTTCTTATAAACAATTAGATACTCGTATCTCGATAACGAAAGGAGATACCGCCTATCGGATTGTGGAATTTTGCATCTCGTTTAAAGACAGTTTAAAGAAAATAAAAAATTTGCAATATTTGCAAATTTATAAACATTTTCCAATTTTTGCAATTCTGAAGTCGGAAGAGTTGCCTGATGTCCCAGAACCGAAAACTACGAATTAACAATTTTGCAACAATTAAACATTGTATAAACAATTTCGAAACGTGTGCTGTACGGACCAGGAGGGTCCTCAATTTGTCTCCGAGGTGAATATTGCAAAATAACAATTTTGACAAGAGACGCTAAATTATTACTAAATACCTAGTTTAATTGTTGCAAAAATGATAAATTTGGTAAACCCGGATATTTAAACACTATTACTTCGCCAAAACTTCCCACCCCCAAAACATTTTTCCGATCCTGGAGCCGCCTTCGCACACTTCATTTCTTCGACTCGGATTCGTAATATTCGTTCACATACTTAAGTTGTTTTGCATTAAAATTAATTCAATTGATTTTTCGCAAGTGAATCTGGATTATGTGAAAAATGTAATTAAACATTTTTCAAATCCATTAATTCTATTGCATGTGCTGAATATATTTATGTCGTAATGTATAATATTTTCTTTATTGATGTATTTGATGTAGACCATCGAATGGCTTGCTCTAGGACGCAATGCGATCATTCCCATCCCCTTGTGCCTTCTGCGCCAATACTCAACCCTTAGGATAAACACGCCTATCATACGGAACGTTCATGCTAGATATCATGATTGGGCGAAATCCGGCCTATCAGCTTCTCAGTCGTTGGCAGTTGGTTGAGATTGTTCTTTTGTAATAGTTAACTATGAAAAAAGCAGATGGCGTTGTTCTCCGTACAGTACTGCCAGAATGTGCAGAAGTCCTGGGACTTCAGAAATTGGCTGTACTCATTTTACGTGACGGCGACGATACATGCCTTTGCATGACGCCAGTGATGGTCATCTTTGATCTGTTTTTCTGTCTGAGCATGTCTCTCGTAATAATTCGTCAGAAATGTATATGCCAATTAAATATAGTTTTTCTTGCCATTGGTGATGCAGGAGATACGAGAGTCATTACAAAATTGCGTGCACCACTTTCACTGTGAATGTAGGTGTCAACTTGATTATATCATAAATCATTTTTCGATGAAAATAATGTCTTAGTAAACACAACCCTCAACACCACTAAAGTAACTTACAGCTAAAAAGAACATCGATTATTATTGTGTGTTGGGCGCCATCGTCGAACACATCAAGTTCAAAAGGCAGATAAACGTACAATCTAATTCTTGTGGCTACCTTGAGTACAGATGCGGCAGTTTCTGAGGACATATGAGGCTGCGGGCTCTAGGGCGGCACCTTCCTCAGAAAAACAAACCTCGCGAAAAGTTGCAGAAAGTATTGTTGCATTAAACGTGACAAGTCTGAAAGTTGCATAAAACTTGTAAAGTATTAAATCAACTCTTTTAATTTGTGGATACCACCAGCGCAATTTTTGAGGACGAATTTAGTTTTATGTGCCCGCTTAAGCGAAAAATAAATGTTTTTGGAATGGGTTGCATCGTGGACTATCGCGAGTCCGTCCGTAGCCGACGCTTGCGAGGCAATGGAAGCTTGAGAAAGAGCGGGGGTACTGGGAGTTGGGTGGGGGCAGCGTGCTGCTATATACTTCGATTTAAACATAGCTGCACTTCACGGTCACGAACTGGAAGGAGAGGGGAACGCTATCATTCAGTCGGGAGCTTCGTTAGTACTCTAATTTTTTTATATTGGAGCTCCGGATTGGATAACAGTTTTCAATCCCCCCCCCCTCATTCCAGCTCGGAGTAAATCAGAGTGAAGATTTTTTCCGACAGAGTCTGCACCTATTTACTAAGCTAAGAGTACAGATTCTTTCAACTGATTTCTTACATTACTGATTTGTTTGCTGGCATTTTTTTAATCTCTTATTTTCGCGTGAACACAATTGTATCTTCTCTTATCAATGTAAAAGTTGTCTTAGACATGAATAAAAATCCCGATGCGTGCAAATCGGTCGTACACTACATGCCGTAGTTTTCCTCTTGCAAGATGCAACGTTAGGTCCGTATAACTATGGGGAAATTAAAGAGGAAATGTGGCGTTGAGGGAATATACGTCGCTAAGATAAGAAGGACATGAAGTTCTTTTACGTATTCATAATACATGGTTATTTAAATTAAATAAATAATTTAATAATAAAGCATTATTTGGAAATAACCAAATAGTTACGTAAAGTTCAATGGGAGGACAGAATAGCATCGAATATTCAGCATGGAAATTAATGGAATGAAACAATAGATACAGTGCACGATCAAGAGGAGGAAGATTACAACTGAAAATCATCAGGTGTTGTACCTTAATCGAGTACAGATATAGAAGGGCGAGACAAATAAGACGTGTGAAAAACTCCGAGGGAGTACTGACGTGTGTTAGGCTTTATAACGATTATGTAGTTGTGAATAATGAATTAATTGACTTGTTAGAAAGAAAGTAGAATCGCGAAATGAGACCGGTCTTATAAAATTGCGGTAGACAATATTTATGATGGCACAATAACCAGAGCTGTGTGAGGAATTATAAGATGAAGGAAGATAGTCGCACCAAGACGGATGACTAACACGAAAACTAAGCACAACGCCAAGAGTGCAGAAGTCTTGTACACAAAGAATTTAAGAAATTGCAAATGAAGTTTTCCATGGTTTCTCCGATCATCAGGCGAATGCCGGAGCAGTACCCTAATAGTATCCTAACAAACGGTTCACGGGCAGCGCGCGATCTTTGCTTTCCATTCCTTGTCCTATCATCACCCCTTACTTACACAGACTTACACTCACATGCACTACACTACCACATATGTAGTGAAACCAGTCGAGACCTTAGAGCTAGTTCCGAGTGGAGCGGTGCCCCGCTGGGGCAGATAGATGGTTGGGGAAGTCCGCAAGCCGGCGGATAGGACCAGGAGAGGTGACTCAGGGCATCAACTGATTTCACTGCAGAGCCTCTGACTCGGAGGTTCTAGAGTCGCGATGGTGGCAGGATTTTCGACTCTAGTTAGATAGCTTAAATCGCTAAGTCGAATTCAAGCGCTGTCTAGGAAATTCTACAGTACCGGCAGCGTATAAGCGACTCTGACAGTTTTCTCGTCACGTGCTGCGGTACGTTGTGTGATGTACTCTGAAACACTTAGCTTGCAAGCATTTGTTTACTTTCTCACAGCCAGCGTTCCGCGTTGCCGCTCATCTGATTCACACGAAGTCGCGGGGACGATAAGGTTCCATTGCGGCGAAGGCTATGAACATGATATCAAGACGTGTCGTCGCCTGTCAGAAAGAGTTAATGTTTTGAGATTTCATTTATCTGACATGTAGGTGGTGCCATGAACATAGAAATGTGTGGCAACAGCGCATCAAATTGTCAGAGTTGCTTACACGCTGCCGGAAGTGTAGTGGCCGATCATTATGGATCTGTCTTTATTGGCGTCTTCTAGCAGCACTATTTCTAAGAAGGTTGGAGGCCTAGATCTATATATTCTATTAGCTTTCTTTACATTCTGGCGTTTCTAAGGCTCTGAGAAATTGTTTTTCTTTGTATGTGTGGCAGTCGTTGCGAATATTTAACGAGGGGAGTTGGTTACTAGGCAATGTGTACGTGTGGTTTTTTAAGGAGTGGCTGTCAATGTGAGATGTCAATACGTGGAAGTCGTTGCTGGTAATGGTTTGAATCTTTGTGAACTGACAGCTACCGGAGATTGACAATGTGCATCTCGGGAGCTTGGTGACAGAGTATCTCGTGTAGACCACTTAGACCACGTAGACCACAGTATGCACTGACGCTTTTTTTTCTTTGAGCATTGTAGGAAATTTTGCACACGTGTTTTTATTTTAAGTTTTTTTCAACTGATTCAGAACAATCATAAAGCCTTCATTTTATCTCGTACCGTTCGGACGATTTTTTATTTTTTCTAGAGCAATTTTAACAAATAATTATGTTTTCGAGTACTAGCTTGAGTTTTACACCAAGTGATTGCTATGTTTTGGGTATTACTTTTTGGTGGCAAGGACACCTACCTTCCAGTCTGATATTTCTGCAAGAACTGCGATTGATTGGTGCATTCGTGCTTTTTAACATTCCGTCACTCGCGTGGCCATTCGTAACGAGAGTACTCGCACTTTGAACTCCGCCCAACGCATCGAATATGAAGTTCTTTTTTAAAATTAAAATCATTAATACACCTTTTTTTATTTACCTGTGCTTATATTATAATTGAATACACCATGAAAAGAAACAATAAATAATTACAAACCATATTGGACTTTTATTGTAAATAAAATATTGGACTGTTAATTTATATAAATTATTAGATAAATAAAATAAAATAAAATATTGGACTGTTCATTTATATAAATAAAAAAATGGATTGTTATTTTAAAGGTCACGAGCCGCGGCGTGAGTGATATTTTTCACACCTGAAGATGAGTCGGGTCAGTCCCTGCCGCGCACTTTCCCCCCCTCAGATAAATGAAGCAGACCTGCGGGATTGTGAGAACATCACGCGTCTTCTTTTTAGGTACCAGGAGGAGACAGCACGCAGTAATAATGTAGGGGAAAATGCTGGTTTTTAAAAAAGTATTTCTTTTCTTAAAAAATACGTAATAAAATGAAAATTAATATTATAAAAAATATTTTGTGAAAATATCAAAATCTGTAAAATCTGTAATATAGTACCAAATATGTAACAAAAAAACTAAATATTGTGTTAAGACGGAGCCGATTCGTCCAGTTTACAAATTTGAAAACGGTAAGTAGAAAGACAAAAAATATGTAATTACATAAAAATCCGGTCTCTACTGATGAGACAGTCCTATTTTCATCTTCTCGTAACATTGCATCGCTGCCTCCAGCCTACAATACGACCTTTCAATCCCTGTATCCTTCTATGGCAAATGACGCATTCATCTAAATTCCACCGACATGTAATCTGCAAACTTCACAATACATCTATAACCTCTTCCTCCGTTAATGCTCTTAAGTACAAGAATCCACTGACAACCATCTTCGAAACTCATCTAGGTTTCCATCTCTATTGACAACTATTATGATAATTCCACATCAGCCACATCTCACAACAAAGCTTACGACAAACAAATTCATCTCTAGCCATTACTCAACAGAGCATCCGCACTAAAGCAACAACCTTCCTCATCCTATTCAAAACCATCAGCCGGCTAACTCTATTACGCTTCCTTTGTTTTGTTTTGTTTTAATTTGTTGCGTCCTTAATCATTATCGACAAACCGCGTCTCTTCGCCCCTTGTCGAGCATTGAGCGCGGAGTAATCTTTCATTAATATCTCTCGTATGTAAGTCTCGTCTCGTCTCGCCTGTCGGTTGTCAAGAGGATCCCCAGGTAGAATCTCCGCGTACTCACCGCCTACTACGCGCTCCTGCGTCACTACTCAGCGGCCAGAAATAGGAAGGAATTAGGAAAGGAGTTGGGATTAGGACACTTCACAGGGGTTGGACTAGCCCTTGTGAAGCAGCCAAACTCGTTTTGTTGGAACACATTTCACGTGATTCAATGGGAATCGACACGGACCTCCTTGGCGACTTCGCTCTGCCAAGAGATGACTATTCACATTTCAGGTTTGCTCCACATCAGCTCCTTTGAACCTCCACTACCTTCAGATATTCCAAAATAGATTTGCACGCTACCCACTAATTCACAGAGACCTCAATATGCTTACAGTAGACTCGTTCATCCATGACATAAAGTCTACCTTGTCCAGCAGACTACATTCTATTCCAAACGCATCATCCATTCCAGTAGGAACAACCTTCTCTCTCCAATAGCCAACGAAACCTTCCCCAGAGATCACATCACCTCACAACAACTCCCTCTTTAAATCATTTCTCCCCATACGAACTCTAATTTCTCAAATATTATTCATTATCCGATGATTCACTAAATTATTTCACAGAACTTTCGCAGGACTCTAGCTGGTTTTCATTATTGTTGTAAAAGTCTCAGTAAATAATGGAAAACACATTGTTAAGCCAAAGGCTGATCAGTGAAAATAATTTAAAAACTAAAAAAGAGGTAGCTTACTCTCTAAAGCCAAAGAGTGTGTCTAAAGGCTTAAAATGTACAAACTCTAATGTATTATTTACGACTAAATAAAATAATAAACAATAAGAAACTAAATAATTCACTGTACAAATGTACGGTCTACAGTCCGGTCAGTAATGAGTATTCTTTCCAGAGGCGTTGGGTTATTATTCAAATATTAATTAGTGTTTTAGCAGCCGAAATTGATTCTAGAGCGAGGAAAAGGGACAGACATTTTTTCGAAATCAGCATTAATATTTTTGTTTGGGAATATCTGTGATGAAGTAAACTTTTATCGTTACAGAAATACTTATTAGATGTTGTTTGGTCATACATATTTATTTGTGCATTAAGTTTTTCGGTCGCATTGCGGCTATCTCTAGTGCTGAAAAACAAGAAAAAATCGAAATTAGAATTTGTGTATTATATTTGTTGCAATCCGACACCATTTTAGTTTTTATCGTATATACCTTTTATCGTATACAAGCTTAAATATTTACTCGAACTAACATTCATACACGACAAATGATATGTTAAAACCAACCTCATTCTGTCATATTAAAACAATTTCCATTCCCATTTACTGAAAGGTCTTCTTGCTCCATGTGCTAAGATATCTGTACAAATGTCGAGACCTCTCTTTTATATCCGCCTGATCTCTCGCCACAAAACCGCCTCGTCCGGAAATTACGCAATGGGCCTCAAAATAACCATGGGCCTCCAACAGAAATCGAAAAAAAACGTCTTTCCCTCTAATCCTTTTTATTTTTCCTCACTTCTTACCAATCATACACACAAGTAAAACATAATACATTTTATAACCTTTATCTTTCTTTCCGTTAGCCCACCACGAATCAGGTGTCTCACCCAACATTTGTTGGAGATCTTCTAAAATCTACATCAAAGAGAAATAGGCTATATGAGAATAGGAGAGCAGTCCATTGCTCAACCGCAATTATGTAAATGGGTTAAGAATGAGGGAGAGAGGAGTGTTATCTTAAACGCAGGACCATGGAACTCTCGCAAACGTACCTTCGCTGACCATTTCTTAATGACATTTACCTAATCCGGTCGCCTATATATATGCTGTTCACTTACGTGTATTGAGCAGATTAAATGGCTCGTTATATCCAATAGAATGAAGCTTCTTGCAGAAGCAAAATGGCCCGATATAACAAAGGGTCGAGGTCAATATTATACAATTACTCAGTGTCATATGGAATTAAATCTATTATGCACGACATCCACCCATGGTCTGTGTAACTCCATTAATAAACGTTTCCTCTTCGGCCAAAGATGGGCTGCGTGATGGCCGACAAAGGGGGAAAGGCGATTAGTTCCTTCTCAAAGCGATTTGGAATTGATTTCACGTCCTTTAAAAACTGTGCGTTCTTTTAAAATTCCTCCAAGAAGCAAATTTCCTCATAGCTAAAATTGAAAATTGGTTGTTTTCCCTCAAACATCAAAGCAAATACTTGATATCCTTATTACAATTATAGGAATAAAATATGTGAGGAAGAATTTCGTCCCTTCTTTCTCCTAAGAATATGCCATTGCTTGATGTCTTTCTCCTAAGAATATGCATTACATGTCGCCATGGATTCTGGCTACATGACGTGTTAGAGGATTGATTTCGAAATTTTGCATCTGCGTTTATACATTTATTCACGTTTTCGTTACCAGCGCCCTGTAATAAAGTTTTTTTTGCCGAAAACTCGCCGTTTTTTCGCGCAGCATTACGTAACGTTCTCTCTACCGCGATAGCGGTAGAATTTTGAAAATATTGAGAGTTTATGTAATGAACCCACAAAAATAAAATTATCTGCGTCTAATTGAAGAAGCAGCGACTTACGATTGATCGCGGAATATCATTTTTGGTGATGAACCTGCTCACGGTTTGGCGGCTGGACGTTGTGCACAGACGGTCGGAGAGACAGGCAGACGGACAAATAGGTTGTCGGGCAGATGGACAAACATTTTGCTGTGAATCGATTTTTCTGTATCAAGGACCTACTAAAAGTGAAATTTGAGTACACAAGTCTTAGAGGAAGTACTTTTTTACATATACTACCAATATTTATCTACTTTTTCGTGACTACGACCCGGCAATGAGAGTTTGTCTGTCGAAGATTCGTGTTTTTTTTTACCATATGATGATCGTCGTCACGGTGTAAGATATATCTTACTACTACTAGCATACTAGCATAGAGTAAAGAATTATACCTCTTTAGTCTGTGGTACTAGCCTGGCAACGTCCTATCTCGTAACATTGGCGCTAGTGAAACCAAAATCTTGCGTTCGTCGCCATCTTTTGTCACTACAGATTCGTTCGCTGCCTAGGCTGTACTACTCGCGCAACTTTTCTTGAACGATAGATTGAAGAAATGCGGGCGGAATGGGGTATTAGTTACAAAGTCGGACACTAGAGTATTTACTGTAATGCCAATCTCTGGGAAATCAAAGTCAATCTGCTACGTGTGCGGCCAGGTCATCGCTCTGAGTAAGCAACAGCAGGGACACTAGAAAAGAGTTTTAGGTGTCTCCCTTGAAGGACTTGGACCTGCCCCAGCCTTTTCTTTTGATAATGGTAATAAAGCTGAACAGAAGTTCTCGATTATGAAAGCAACTAACTTTGACTAGCTTCTATTACGCGCCACCGAAGTTTTAATGCTTGGAATGTTGTCATCACTGCTAGCTTCGAGCTTTTGTCTTCAACTGTTTATTGCTCAAGGGAGGGGGAAGCAAGGTAATCGTTCAAGAAAAGTTGCGCGAGTAGTATGTGTTAAATTAATTAGCTTTCTTTCTTATTTCTTGATTATTTTCGTTATGTTTTGTGATTTCTGAATCACTTCCATCGCGATGGTGAATACTTGTGTTTGGATGCAATTTTTGAATACGCGACACAAGGAAAAAGAAATTGGAATTTCAATACACCTGTAAGTTACTACTGCTCGCGCAAGTTTTCTTGATACACGAGCTCCCTAGTCGTCACCCAGCGCTAAATACCGCGCCCGTTGAGATACTTAGGTTCGTATCGGAACGGCACGTGTCAATTTACAATGCTGGCAACAACCGCCTCGTACTTTCAAAACAATTGTCGTATTTCGCGTGGGACGCTTTGGCGCATTAAGTTTATGCCCACAGTTGGTACCTTCTTTTAAGCTATGACGTAGCCAGAGCCCTCCTCTCCGCGCCGTGGAATATCAAGAAAACTTGCGCGTGTTGTACCTTTTCTTTACCTGTAGAGCGTTCAATCATTTGATTGCAGTACAGCGCTTATGGAGGACAGCGTTGCCACTTCTTACACAGCGCTTACGAGCAACACGCCATGCTGATACTCAGATTGACATGAAATTTTACTAGCGTGTTTAACACCTTTCAGAATCCATAAAAATAAATTTAAATGTCATATGAACCATTTCATATAATGTTTTTCCGACAATTAGAATTCAGACGTTTCATTACGTGCTGCTTGTCAAAGCGTGCAATTCTTCACGCGTCGCCTGTCCTGATGATAAGGTCGAACACATGCATGAATAATCCCAATACAATCCAATATTGTAATATACAAGTTTCAAAACATTTTTGACATTTTTATTCGGCATTCCTTAATTAAATATTAGAAATCATCCTTTACATTGTAAGATTCTTTACGGTTTCCTATAATGAGTGACGGAATTCTAACGTACTTTTGAATCACCTTCAAATGTTACATATATTTCAGTAAAGTAATTGTCATCAAGTAATGAAATTTTCCCTTTCCCAAAAAGGCTTCAATTTTGTAATGAGTAATAAATTGCATGCCTTTATTATAATTATCAAAATACATTAACATAAAACGTATTTATGGAAGAAATCACCTTTAAATAAATATTAAACACTTCATTGACAGCTTCTGAGTTGAAAAATACACACCTTATTGACTGTATTCTGACTGTTCGCTGATTTTCAACGCACAATGCGCTACAGCCCAGTACTATGACTTTCTCATATCTCGCATGCCGTTGAGCAATGCGTATCTGGTCGAGGGGTTATGATTTTCAGCACGGGGCAGTGCGTCAAGTGAATGGAAGCCATACCCATACACCTTCCCACGCTCAGGGTGTCGGGGGAGAGGGAATTCCCCTACGGCCTACGCCTTGAAACAGAAGCGACCCCAAGGTCGAAATCTACGCCGACTGCTGATGCCCCTCTCCTTTTATGTCCGGCTGCCACGAATAAAACGCGTGTCACAGGGATAGAGAATTTAAAACAAACTTGCCGATGCATTCAGTTCATTAAGAACATCTCGCGTCTCTCTGCCAATTTGCATTAAATTCATAGGAATTCCGTTTTACGACGATTTTTTTTCTACAGGACATGAAAAAGTGATCCGTTTCCGCGTTGGAGAGGTTACGTTTTATGCTGTGTAAAATACCATTTGACTTCTCGGTCCAGATAAATTTTCCGAGCAAGGCAGGTTTCATGCTTGTACAGGTTCCGGTTTAGACAGATTGTTCTGTAATAAGCAAGACTGGATTTCGACAAGGGGACTCAGCATTTTTTCAGATCTTAACGTACCGCTTACAAGCCTGGAGAAAGTTACCACTTGAGCGAAAAAACTTGAATAAAAAAGTTATATTGAATGGTAAATTGTAAAAAAAAATTGCTTTGCTTAATAAGATCTGGGAATGTAGAGTAAAAGTAAGTCAAAATCGAGTAATTTTGATGAATATAAAAACATTATTAGTAATTATATTTTTCTGTCCATTTTCATTTTCTTGCTGTATCAACGATAATAATAGACCAAACGTGCATTCCATATAAATTAGAGGTCATTGTTACTTGTAACATTGATGTAACGCCGCACTAATAACAAAAGGCGATGATGGCTCCCTTTTGTTCGCGTTAATGTAAACTAATACTTTTATATTGAAACATGCCCAATTTGAAACAAGTCCCATCTTTCTATTTAAAAACAAGCCTCACTTGGAGGCACATTTTTAAACATAATTATTACAGACAAATGCAATTTGGGCGCCAGGAAAAGGTTACACGTGAAACCTAATGATTCCTACGTAATTTAAATATCTCTTCTTACAAAATTATGTTGGGCTAGCTCAGATAATTGGGTTTCGAAGTTCATAATTGTTGCTACTTACTCTGCAATCAATTATTCAATCTGCCATCCATACTGAGTGGCGAGGAATCTGAAAATCTTATTAAAATGCTGGATTGAACGTAACGAACAATGATAATCAGCTTTCTTTCAACGTAACAAATTAGAATATATTATAATAATCAAAAATGAATTATTCTTTGGTCATGACCAGTTTTCTCTATATTACAATAGTTATAAAACTTTGTTATTCATTCGTGGGTCTTCGCACGTTCTCCACTTCTTCGTTCAATGGCGCACCGTAGAACCTTCTCCGTCGACGCAGCAGAATCTTGCTTCTGGATAAAGTCAAGCAACTGTCAATTACAGTTATTCATCGATCTAGTAAAATATCAGTATTGCTCTAGCAAATCAATGTTCTTCTAAAAATTCCGAACCATCCGAATTTTATATATTTTTCTTTTGTCTTCCAAAATAATACTTATCCCGCCTCTGCTCTGTCATTTTAACCTAACGAAAATGATCCTTAACGCCGGTTGTTTATTTGTCACATAGCGACCCTCTCGCGATCGTCTATTGACATCCCTATATTTTACGTGAAATAAAATGACATTTCGATAATAAAAATGGTTCGTCATTTTGATATATCACAATATATTTGTAGATTATTACAATACAATAGTGTTTAATAATTACTATTATACATTTTTCGATCTATTTACATTTGTTTGTCTCAGTAATGTTTTCTATTTACATTTGTTCGCTCTCAGTATCGTATACCTTAAACAATGAATTCACTGCCAGAAATATATTTTCGTTTAAAGTTTTGAACAAAAATGTATTATTTGAAACTATTGAATTTTAACACCAAATGTTCTACGATTTCAAATGAGTTTCATAAAAAAATGGTGACTGAGATGTGTTAATTCGGAGATAAATTCTGGTATATATAGTATTACTAAAGGCGAAAAAGTACGTGCTTTTTTAGCTCCACTATTTTGAGATATGTTTATTTCTATTTCACTGTTTATAATAAGTGAAATTCAATAATAAATACTCTACTTTTCCTCTCCCCATCGCCAGTTTAGAATCGCTAAGACGTATTAATGATCATCGAACGAATGAGATAGATGTTCGTTCCGAGCGCACTGAATATTGTTTTTATTACCGTCTAACTCAAGTACCATGACTCACAGAAGTGTGGTTGGTCTCATATCAAAATTTGGACTTGCTTTGTCACATCATCCGCTGCATGTTTGTGTTTTTCTTCAATAATAAAAAAGTTTCTCGCATGGTGAAAATTTAAAGACGTCGAAATGTAGTAGTAAACACACGGCAGTCATTTATAATTGATTTCTTTGTAACTAAACCATAAAACTCAATTACAAATAACCATAACATTCTTAGAAGTTCCGTGAATAACTGGTAGAAAACTCATTAGTCTAAGATCAACAGAATTGAAGCTATCGTTGAGTAAACATGTTGAATATTTGCGTTATAAACAGGATGACCGAGCCGAAGAACCCAGAGGTTCTTCATGAATTGGCAACATAGCTTGCGGTAGAAAGAGAGAGCCTTATGTAAAATTGTACTGGATATAGAGAGCAATACTCCATAAAGCTCTGTACTGGAATCAAATGCTTGTACGCTCAATAGTTACTGAATTTTACTGAATGTTGACGTTTTTTAATGTTGATTGTATGATTAAACAACTAATTAAAATTGGGTAAGAAAAGAATACGTTTGTGTTTATTAATGTTCCTGAGGAGTGATTTGTAAAGTTCAATATATTGAAATCGGTTAGTAATTAAACAGCCTTCTATTAACACATTTAGTTGTTACAATAACAATTCATGAATTATTTATGTTCTAAGTTAATGAGGGAGAAGTTACCTGATAATTTGTTGGCGTGGAATTGTGTGTTTTTTTCGCATTTCAAGTCTTCTTCTATTAGGTTTGTGTATTTACAGAGATGGAAAGTATGAATGCTGGTTTTATTTATGATCTGCGCTGAGAGGGAACTTTGAATGTGATTCAGTGATGTTAGAAAGTGGATTTGGTTGCGTCTCGATGTGTATGTAATTTGTGCAAGAGAGATATAAAATTTACTGAAAGGATAGGACAGATGGTTATGAGTGGATTTGTAGAGTGAGGCGAGAATGGTCATAGCGTGAAAATGTCTATGCGAAAGGATTCTTGGTTTGAGAGGCGTCACTTGGAGATATGGAAGGTGCTTCTCATTACCTACAAGTGGATGATGGAAGCAAAGGTTGGACACATATGTTTGGATGTGAGAGTACGATTACTGACTGAATGAGTTTTTGTCGAGAGTTATGTTTTGAAGTAACTGAAGATGAAAGTCAACCACTGGGAGGAGAGGTTGTTGAGGTGGAAATCGATGAGAGTAAGTTTGACAAAAGGAAGTATAACAGGGGCAAAAGAGTGGAAAGGAAGGTTTTTGGTGGGGTTGAAAGAGGTTCCTCTTGGTCCTTTTTCAAGGTCGTTGAATGTCGTAGCAAGGATGCTCTTGGACATCATCAAGAATTACATCAAGCCGAAATATATTGTGATCTCGCATAGCTGTAAGGCTTATAATTGTCTTAAAAGAAGGTTTTACCCATCTAAGAGTTAATCATTCTATTACGTTCAATGATCCTAAAACTGGAGCGTATACAAATGCTATTGAGGGAACTTGGATTGCGATTAAACGCTCTATTCCACGCCAAAAACTGGAAAATAATTTTCATATTATTTAGCAGAATATACTTGAAGACGGAAGTGGAAAGACAAATAAATTTGAAACTTTTTGCCGACATATCAAAATAATTAATCATATAAATCCAGAGGTGTGTTATTTGTTAATTTTTATTAAAATTATTTAACGCTTCATTTCGTAAAAAGTATGTATTTGTTTTAGAAAAAAGAATCTGAATTAGTTATGTATATTTTGACGTGTTTATAGGCGAGTTGATTTTTTTCTTCTTGACTTTTTATGATATTTATTATTTTATGATGTTGTAACCGCTTGTCGCCGGTCACATGTATCACCAACGGAAAATGGAAGCAATAATACCCAACATTAGGCCCTACACGTAGTTTCTACAGTGGCGAAGAGATGGCGTAAGTCAGAGAAGGATTTCTGAACGCACTCAGACCGTAGCCAATCAGGAAATTTTCGTGGAAATACGGACGTGGCGAGAACTTGCGTCAAAAAAGAGCTCGCTCTTTCTGGTTCGAGACGGCAAGGAGAACGGTTGTCTACGAGTACGCCACATGGTCGACGAGGGACACGCGAAGATTGCAGAACACAAAAGCTTTAATAAAAGGTAATTGACTGAGTACTCTTCATGGATTTACGTACTGTGAATATCGTGAAATTACATGGAATTAGTAAATGAATATTAAACAAGAATGCGATGAATGAAAGAACGACGGCGGTAATAGATCGAAATGAATCTGTAAAACCACGTTGCTGCATTCTTGTTGCTAGAAAAGAGGACTATTGTAACATAGGACATGTTTCTTCTTTGTAACAGCTTTAATATATTTCATACTTTTAATATATTCTTTATTCTTATTTTTGGGAATTTCACTTTGGAAATCCTATGATGAAATTTTGAAAGTTATGAGAAAGACGGATAATCCAAACAACTAGTTTGACTTTTGCCATTACGAAGTCATAACTTGGAGTTTCGGACTCGCATTCTGAAGCGACCATCGCCTCTGCGAAAGCTGTGGTGAATTTTCGCCTGGGAGACGACTGGGAGACGGTGTTCGGAATATTTCCGTGCGACAGGCCACGCAGGGACCGTTACAGAAGAACGACGACCTTGAGGCGCGAGGGTCGCGCGACGGGCCAGCTACACAGCGCGGGACCAACTTGCGGCGTTCGCCGGTCGTGCGTTACATAAAAGCAGAAAGAACACTCACTTAATTTCAGTCTGATAAAACACTTCTGAGATAGGAGTATAATTATACTAGCCAAAAGTTGTAATGTGAGCTTCCCTCAATAATAGACGTTGATCGGGCAAGTTTCTGAGAACATTGGTTTTATTTCTTTTCGACAGTCGTAACAAGAATCAGATTAAAGCAATTCTTTATGTTTATGATAGAAGTTGTTTGTACAGAATTATTTATTTAGAGTCATATTTTAATGATTCAAATCATTTAAGAGACGTTATGAAACAAAATTTTGTGTTGAAAGGCTATGTAGAAGCCGAAGGTCAAATGTGACTACTGAGTGTAACGTAAATAGTGATTTAAAAAGGTAGTAGTGAATTTCATTTGTACAGAGATTTGGCATTCAATAGAATACATGTAATTACATTGATGTAAACGAAAAATGTAAAATTTATTACATTTTGGCGCTCTAGAATATATGTTATTTGTCATTTAAAACTGAAAAATTGTGTTGGTTTGTTAATTGATCAGTAGTTTAACAAAAGACGAACCCACTACCAATAGGGAAGTTTATCCGTAAACTGAGATATTCCCAGGGATGCGTGACGGTGTAATCTCACGTCGCGAAGTAGGCAAATGATACATCTACTTTTGTAATCGGTGAGGCTCGAGAGGAGTACGGTTACAATGTGTTGATTTTTTAATATTAAAATGGGTGGTTGGATTGAAAGGTTGCTTATTTTGGACTATTATTGTTCGATCATTAATAAGGAAAACAGTATTCTTCTCCAACATGTTGATTGTAATTCTGTCCCAAAAATTATCGGTTGAGTTGTGGTGGATAAGGAATTGCATCTCAGTGTTTATTATTGTAATAAAGTATTAAAACTTGGTTGCACTACAATATCAGTGTACATGATACAAATGAAATTAGTGAAGTTAAGGTTATATTTTAATACAAGTAGTAGCAACAGTCTTCATATGGTTTTGCTTTAATTTAGACATCTTACTTCAAATCGAAACCACAATTTCACAATTTGGCAAACCCGTTGCTTTTACGTTGGAACAAATAAAAGTTCTTACCAAGAAAAGAAGTGCATATCAATAGAGTTCATAGTTTATCATACTGTCTTGTACGCTATTTACTATATAGCAATATTCTTATAAATATATCAAACATTTAGGGTTCATAATATTTCCTCTAGTGCAATTAGGAGATTGTGTTCTTCATTTGGTTTAGAACCTCAAATAGAATGTAGAGAAAACATTTTTTAAGGTATACAAGAATCAAATACTTACATAAATTAAGTGATAGTGATAAATTAGTGACTCTTATGATGGATGAAATACATTTAAAATCAGAACTTGCAAAATATTTTGAAAACAAAAGCATATTGGGATTAGAACAGATAGGATTTCATGTACTGCGCGTTGTAAGTGATAACAGTATTCATAGAAAGCGTATGCAGCTTGTTTTGCCTGAAAAAGAACTTTTCCCTAAAGGACTATATTTTTCTACGTATTTTTGCAACAACCGGTTTGGTAACAGTGCTCGAGATTCTTACAACAATAGCACTGTCCGTAACAGCCAATTGTGCATTTACGGCGTGAAAATTAGTATAGGTACAACAATCTGCAATCATGAATCAACACGGCTACTTTTAATTGTTATTATCTGTAAGAAATAAGTATACACCGTGAATTAATTATATTCTATGATAGTAAGTGTTGGTCTACTTCAATTTTCGCAATGTAATAGTAGTTACTACAAATCTAATGAAAGAGACATGCAGAAACTTTTACTTCTCACTTGTCAAATCTTTTAAACTCTCATAAAACCATGGAAGCCGCACACACTACACAATCGTTCACTTGATTAAATACAAATGGCATTAGCAGTGTAGGGAAAATAACAAAGCGAAATTTCTCTCACAGACTTCTCAAAAACATACTTTAACCCTAGGTGCATATGTCCCTAGGTACGACAGTTTCCTCAACTAGTTCCCGTGCATAAATATTGATAAATATATTACGGAATTGAAGCGTCCAGCAAACATTTTAAGTACCCGTGCTATTGAGTAAGGTTCAGTGAACCGGCCACGTTGCCATTCGCCCTCCCTTCTCGAATTGCTCTTTTGTACACCCATGCCTAACCAATGTTTGGCTTACCAGCAACAAATTTCCGGGAAAAATAATTCTACAAGGTTTTTGTGGACTGATAAAGACGGAAACGCAGTGGGGATATAAGTTACTAATCACGTAGAGAGAAAGGAAAGTGTATTGTGACAGTTGTATCTAACTGAAACAACCATGACAGTACAACCGAATAAAAGGTGAATAATAATTAATTTGCCACATTTTCTATTATATTTACATCAATAGAGCATTAGTGTTATCTATGTGCGGTATATGATAACGGGTTTAGCGTCGTGCCTCTCTCAGAGATTTGTGTTGCAATGTTTTTGTATTATACAAGTTCGCATTTTATAAATTATAAACAAAATACAGTTGTTTAGTTCTTGTATCCTAGGGTACAGAGAGTTACATGAAACACGACCGAGAAAATAATTCTTTTCAAAGAATTATGTTTCATTGTAGTATGATTAGGTTTAACTTGTCAATCTGATGAAATATAAGATTTCACGTTACGCCAGAAATGCAATATACCGACTACTAGGTGCCTTCAATCAACTCCTTCTAAACACTAATTTTTCTAGAATTCTTCCAAAAGTTTCTATAAAGATACGGGTAAACATTGTGCCTATTTGTCATCTCCAGAGAAATCAAATGAGTAAGCGATCACATCTGTATATATCTTCTAACTGTCCCAAAACAATAGAGTACGCATGAAATTAAGATTCCCAAAAGGACGATTCTAACCCTCCCTCTCCCGCACCCAAACAAATTAGGTTCAAAAGGTGGGGGCAATGCACATGTAAGGCATGAATGTTTTAATTTCTGATCGTGCCGTCCAAGGCATTGAGTTCCTCGAGCATTAGACCTATCCAGGTATGTCAAACCGCGCCCGCACGAGCCATTTACCAGCTTGGGAAGCCCCGCGCATTTTCGATCACAGGCAAGGTCCCCTGTTCACGCCCTCATTTCCTCACCAAATCCAGAAAGAGGTGAACACGGGAAAGTTGTAAGAAGGAAGCAGATACCAAATCGCGCTTGAAATATAACGAAGATGGTTGATACATTAAGTCGGCCTTGTATTTTCCATCAGACAACCGATATTTGCATTATGTTAATATACATTACGACTGATCGGGAGAATAGCTACCCCACTATGTCAAGGCTCATTAAGTCACAAACGTTTCTAAGCAATTTTTTTTTTCATTCGTTTGTTTGATTTAATGAAAGTCATTTGCTTTATGCATTATTATCCACATATATTGATAAAGGTAAGTTTGAAATTATTCTTCAATTGCATTTCTGCCAATTGCCTCGGCATGGCGTCAAAGACCAATTTCAGACTTATCTGTTTGAATATACGTGGAGAAAAAAAACATGTTAAAAAAAGTATTAGCGACATTATGTGGAAATTCTTAACATCTATAGTATCAATTTACGGAACTTCACAAAAAAGACTAGACGTGAGTACAATATTTTTTACTTTTATATTTTTTTAAAATTTTCTTAGTAGGAAATGACATTTTTTAATGTCTATTTATTTACTATTCCCTCTAAAAGAAATTTTCTTAAAAGTGAGTGTTTCCTTTAAAATAAATTCTCTTAAAAATGAGGGAGGTACATAAAACAACGTGAGCACTGGAGCGACAGCGGAGGCGCGAACCAGGTCTCGAGAGCGAGGGCCGGAAGGCCCTCGCGAACGTAGCACGTTGGATCCGTCGGGTAGCGACGTGCGGCACGTCGCGAACCACTTGGAGAAAAAAATGCGTTGGTTAGAGAATTGTGTGGGTTATAAAATTAAATTTGTAGCGTGAAAAATGCGAATAATCAGTTCACTTAATGAGAGTAAGTTGCTACAGAGATTTATACCTACAGGGGGCTTTGGAGCAGGGGGGTAGCTATTCTCCCGATCTACCTACATTACTTTTTATTACTCTATTTGGACAGTGTTATGCATCAACCGGCTATGCGGCAGTATACAAGTTTTGAGATAATCGCGTCCAAAGATTTTTTTTTCATTTTCAGCTCTAAAAACTTTCATTACTTCTGACTTGATAATCACATACATTACAATATTGTATATGATGATTCGAACCGCTTGAATAAAAATACTCTATATTAATATTTACGGTCAATATATTCATATGGCACTTAGAACGAGAATGCTGCCATTAGAGTTTTGCAACCATCTGTTAAGCGCAACGAGAGGACGCTTACCTTGTTGATGCGTTTCAGTATGGGATATTTTGTTATGTATCAAGCAGCTAAGCGCCAAGACAAGGCGAACAGACTGTTGATGCAAAATAATGTATCATAGTTGGGGTTTCTAGGCGTAATGCAGTTATTATTTGTTTCGTCATATTATGCATAACCTTTTAAAATTTCCCTGCGAAATAAATTTATTCACACTACTGACGAAAAACAGAAAATAATGCAAAGAAAACTGAACCATTGTCAAAATTTTATTCAATCACGAATTTTTCATTACAGAAAAACATTGATAATTTTTCATGAGCTTATACATTAAATTCTAATGACGGTAAACACACAACACCTGAATCCCAACTTAATTAACTGTCGTCTTCTTTCTCCCTTCTCCCTCTTTCTTTTTACTTCGCTGACTTATTTTACTGGCAGTAAATCAAACTTGTGTTTCATGTGACTAAATTCCAGAACATTTCAAATTCATTTTTTCTATCTTCAATACTGACTTTCTCTTTAGTAATAGCGATCCGGATATTTTACATATAAGGTACATATATTTACATATATTACTCATAAGTACATATTTTTACACATTTCAGAATATTTTCATTTTTATATTTTTTGGTATAATTCATTTATCTTATATGTTTTTGATAATGAATCCCCGAGACAAACAAGTCAGCGTTCTCAAACACATTTTTTCCTACAGCCTCGTCTGTATTTCGGCGCTATTGCATCGCGTTAAAATGCACCTGTCTAAAAATAAGGGCTAAAAACAGACGGGCAAGCCGTCTATGCAATTCACAACAGCGTTTGTGTTAGTTTTCAGCGCGAGTATCGCATAGAACTCCTAAGACCGCTTAGGAAGGAAGTTCGTAATGCCACGTCGATCAGACGATATCGCGCGCCCACGTCGCAACTTTCAATGGTCTCCCGTGACCTTGATTGCGTTCGCCAGGTTTTATAACGTGGTCACCTCTGTTCATGCTGCGTGGAGCAAAGAGACCTTCTCTGCTCATTGAAACGCCAAACTATACCAACACAAATTTAGAAATAGTTAGTGCTTACCAGCATAATGCGAAATTAAGAACAGTAGTTACGAAAATGTAAGCTTTATTTATTTATTTTATTTTACGTCAAAAAAACAGTTAAAAACTGCGTATGACGTGCTATGGGGAAAAGTGAATTGTGTGCACATTTTCAAAATTCTGTGATCCCTACACTAAGTCATATACTACTTAAATTTTGAATTTTGAAAGGGAGAAAAAAAAACAAAAAAAACTCCCATATAATAAAATCTATTTTCAAGGATAAATAAGCAATAACACACGTACGTATAAGAGAAAGTAAAAAGGAAATATAAAGAGAAAAGAACTTTTATAACATTTAATATTACTAAATCTTGATACTATTTATAAACAATTATACTAATATTATGAAGATATTACTTCCTCTTTTATTATCAATATTATTATTTCTTTCGTTGCCCTGCAATGCTCATACATTTTCTCAATATTAAACATTATTTTATTAATTTCACTTTCAATTTTAATCATTGGTTTCAACATACATTTTACTCCTTGCATGTGGACGAGTAAGTTCTGTTGATTAAAACCATATATTAAATTGATGGCAACTACTATGATATATCAGCCTTTTCTTTTCTCAAATATTAAAAACTTAACATTTATTCTGACATTCTTACAAATTATATTGAGCTCATTAATGAAATGATTAACTTTTTCTCTGTACAAACATTAAAGTTCCGTACAAACAATAAAGTTCGTAACTTTACTGCGATGACTTCTCAGATGTTCTTCTCGGTGTCTTCGGTTCGATGTTGTCCATGGGACGTCCTCGATGTCCATATTACCGCGTTATTGCCTATCATTTGAGTATATTAAAATGTTTCCGGAATATCCTCATCTATTTGATACTTTACAGGATTTAATCTATAAAGTCAACACACAGTCGCGACTTGCCCTTGCTGTGCTTCGGATGAAACACCTACGCGCGACTCTCTATCTTCAGCCGCCTTATGGAAAATTCTTCTCATCTACGGAGCTATCTTAAAATCCCTTATATCCCTTAGAATAAATAGGATAAATCCCTTGGAAACACGGAGGCTATTTGAATTCAAATTCCTAATTCCAATAACAAAAAAATTACAATTATACGTCAATTGTAATAACTCCTTCGACTTCTTACCCTTCCCAGTGCCAAGCTAATCATAAGTAACCCACCTCACTAGCATTTAACTAATACCCCAGTCTATGCTGAACCGCACCGATTGCTTTCGATGTGTTCAGTTCGGTAGCTTTCGAGAGTAATTATTTCAAACTTCCCACAAAACCACGGCTTTCAATGCCCTCTCCATGTAATGTCTCCGGAGCAGTGTCTCCCCAAATGAACAGCGCTATGACACCAAGCATGGAATACTACTCTTTTTTTATTGGTTGTCCTAACAACGAAAATTCTTTGATTGCCGAGCCTGCATACAATTGCATCGTATCTACTAACGCTTGATGCCGTTTTTCCCATTCAAATTAAACCCGAGGTTCCTGGATTGTCACAATAAAGATGAAATGGACGGTGTTGAGCATCAACCGGCATTTAAAAAAAATATGGACACGATCAATTGCATTGGATAATACACAAAGTGTACGCAAAATTTTCGTGCCAAATCAGTAAAAATCCTTATAATCCATCCTTATAATTAATGAAAAATGTAAACGTCTTCAATTACATCAGAAATTGTATGTATCGCAACAACCGGCTATAAACCTTGCCCGTTGCATGTGGAGTTCCTCAAGGATCGATTTTAGGCCCTATTCTGTTCCTACTTTACGTAAACGATATGCCCTCGACCATTGACTGATGTTAAGGCAACAAAATTTTTAGGTCTCTAAATTCAGTCAAACCTTAAATGGAACATCCATTTAAATGAATTGAACACAAAATTAAGTTCATTATGCTACGCGTTCAGAATTCTTGCAAATTCAGTCAGCCTTCATACTGCTCGTTGTGTATACTTCGCGAATGTTCATTCCCGCCTGAGATATGGCATAATCTTCTGGGGAAATACATCTTATAGCTCCCAGACTTTTAGATTACAAAAACGAATTGTACGAATAATAACCAAATCCCACCCACGTGATTCATGTAAGCCTTTCTTCATTAATCTAGGAATTCTACCATTACCGTGTCTTTTTATTTACGAATCAGTGGTTTTTGAAAAAAAACTTGCTTAAGGGCGGGAATATATTTTCAGAAAATGCCGAAGTCTATTACTACAACACTCGACGTAGAAATAATATTCATCAGGTGACAGTATCAACAGCTCATTACAAAAATTCACATACAATACATGTACCGTCGTCGTCACGTAAAATGGGTAAAGCCAATTTCTGAAGTCCCAGTACTTCTGCACATTCTGGCAGCACTGTACGGAGAACAACGCAATCTGCTTCTTTCATAGTTAACTATTACAAAAGAACAATCTCAACCATCTGCCAACGAGTGAGAAGCTGATAGGCCGGATTTCACCCAATCATGATATCTAGCATGTACGTTCCGTATCATAGGCGTGTTTATCGTAAGGGTTGAGAGTATTGGCGCAGAAGGCACAAGGGGGCGGGAATGATCGCATTGCGTCCTAGTGCAAGCCATTCGATGGCCTACATGAAATACATCAATAAAGATAATATTATACATTACGACATAAATGTATTCAGCACATGCAATAGAATTAGTGGATTTGAAAAATGTTTAATTACATTTTTCACATAATCCAGATTTACTTGCGAAAAATCGATTGAATTAATTTTAATGCAAAACAACTTAAGTATGTGAACAAATATTACGAATCCGAGTCGAAGAAATGAAGTGTGCGAAGGCGGCTCCAGGATCGGGAAAATGTTTGGGGGTGGGAAGTTTTGCCAAAGTAACAGTGTTTAAGTATCCGGGTTTACCAAATTTAACATTTTTGCAACAATTAAACTAGGTATTTAGTAATAATTTAACGTCTCTTGTCAAAATTGTTATTTTGCAATATTCACCTCGGAGACAAATTGAGGGCCCTCCCGGTCCGTACAGCACACGTTTAGAAATTGTTTATAAAATGTTTAATTGTTGAAAAATTGTTAATTCGTAGTTTTCGGTTCTGGGACATCAGGCAACTCTTCCGACTTCAGAATTGCAAAAATTGAAAATTGTTTATAAATTTGCAAATATTGCAAATTTTTTTATTGTTTTCTCTAAACTGTCTTTAAACGAAATGCAAAATTCCACAATCCGATCGGCGGTATCTCCTTTCATCATCGAGATACGAGTATGTAATTGTTTATAAGATATTAGTTCGTCATGACAAGTCACATTTGTTTGAGAGTCAATCTTTTCGCAGTTCCCTCACAAATCTACCCTTCAAGTCGTTTTGCAAACGCAACGTGCATTTAGCGGCACTCTTTTTCTATCCGACCCTGTCACCACAATGCTATTTGAAACAACTTTCAGAATGCAAGTCGATTGAGGTCATTGCTTATCGAGTCAAAAGCATGGAAACTTGAGTTCTTACAATCGTTCCCTAAATACGTAAATGCCAAGAAGGTCATCTTCTGAGGTCGCACAAATTCTCCGAGCATATAAAAGAATCAGTCGTTTCAACTAAGAACCCGCTACCCTATAATAGTCATAACATTCACAAATTCTTTAATTTATTATGTTCTTCAAATGCGCCCGTGTCTCTGAAAAGCAAACACCATACACTACCATTTGAACTAATATTAACAATTCTTAGAATGATTAAGTATTTTTTAAAATTTGTTGCGCCTTCCTAACGCATCTCCAAGCCCTTTTGGGGGCTTTGGGCGCTTAATACAATGCTCTTTGATATATGTTTTTATTGTAGTCAGTCATTTACTTTAGTTCCTTCGGCCAGGGGCATGTTCATATCTCCTTTTAATCGTTTGTAGAAAATCATTTCAAATTATATTATTAGCAACGGAATTGTAGAGTTTTATTGAATTTGAAATGACTGTTTGGATATTTTGGGACTTATGACGCTATGAAAAGTAAACGCAAAATGCGACAAATATCAGTATATTATCAATATTTGTGCAAATGTTATTAATATACCGAAGTTAATAGAATCTCTAAACTAACACATGTATGTAAAGGAGTTCATAAATCAAATGCATAGAGACTAATTAAAAATAAAACCATACACAGTACTGAAGAATACAGAAACATAAAGTACTGGATAAAAAAGATATGGAATACCACATATATCAAACAAAATAAAACAGAGCATTCCGTGTAGTACTTCGTTATATTCACTGTCTGTGAACAAAGAAGAAGTCAAAGATGAACGTAAATCTCAGGGCCTCCTTGTTCGTAACATACAGAAAGTGCGATATCGGGTAATCAAGAATATTTTAGACCACCTTTTTTTCCACCTTCACATTATGGAGTTAGAACCACACAAAAACAACAAAGAAATTTACAAAATTGACAAACTTTTGAATGCAAGCATCAAATTTGAATCACAATATAAAAAGAAAACACCAGTTCAATGCCATCGGTGCCCAAAATACGGTCAAACTACTGTAAAGCAACGCGTAGATGCGTAAAATGCGGCTTTGAGTATTTAACAAATGAATGTCGAATGGATAAATCACAGCCGGCTACATGCATGCTGAGTTCACGAAACCAGCCAGCAAATTACAAGGGTTGTCAATTATACCAAAATTATATTAATCAACGAAACAGAGAAAAGTAAGATATCACCACCACTTAAAAATGGAACTTTGAAATTTTTGAAAATTCTGAGACTTTGACGAAAATGACATTGCGCCATTCTTTTAAGGTTTTATTGTTCTATTTTTGAAAAAAGAATATACATAACAAGGAAAGCTGAAGCAACAGCAAATTGCTGGGAGGTTTAAACTGCAAGATTTTTTTAAAAAAGTATTTTACTGGCAATGTTCATAAGACGCTAAATAAAACTTTAATCCGTATTTTATTTTGTTGTAGATTATGAACTTCCTATTGAGTTAATCAAACAATCTTGAAAAAATATTCATTTTTTTGTATTCTTGTATGGAATACAGTACATTGCCATTGGGAGACTGTTTAGTGTTTCCGGGCGCGCTAACTACAATGCTCATTAGTACTGTCAGTGTTGTGCATTTTACTCCTTGGGAGGTGGTGGAATTCTTCCCTCGTTTAAACTGTTGATCCGCCGTCCACCTACACTCCGGCTTACAGTGTTTCACTTCCAGATATCTTTCCAAGCGCGGTAACGCTGCAACCGCGCCATGAACTATGCTCCAATCTGGTCTCAAGTCGTGTGTGGTAGAGTTGGGCATGTCAGTGCGTGTGTATGTGTGATTGGTGTGATTGGTGTGATTGTGTGTGTGTGTGTGTGTGTGTGTGTGTGAGTGAGAGAGAGAGAGAGAGAGAGAGAGAGAGAGAGAGAGAGAGAGAGAGAGAGAGAGAGAGAGAGAGAATAATTGAGGCAGGAATGATCCGCTGTCCGTAGTCCATTTGTTAAGGTATTGTTTCGGCATTTTTACTTTCTCGTATACATACGTATATACGGCGTATATACGTGTATACGTAGTATAGAGACAGTTGTGTAATGCTGCGCAAACAATTGGTGGATTTTTCTGGTATTTGTCGGAAAAAACAGAGGAAACTGCCGGGTAAGAGCAGGCGGCAGCTGGAATTCTCCTCGAATCACTAGCTAAATTCGACCAAGATATGTAACTAGACTCTAACATCCCTCACTGTCGGGTCTTGAACTCTGGTCTCTTTCGGTCAACGACGTAGTAGAGGCATGTGAAATGATGAAACTGAATTATCGCAACCTGTGCAAAGAGTCGTTAAAGTCGTAGTAAAAGTTTAATTTTCGTTACAAAATTTAAAATTTTCAACATGCAAGTATTCAATTTTTCAAATATTTCGTGTAAACAGATCTATAACATGAGCCTCTTGTCTAATTAACAAATCAGGCAAATAAATAAATACACTGTAAGCCGAAGTGTTTTCAAAAAACTACTCTCATTTTTTTAAATGTGACTTTCAAGTTTTATTTTTTTTTTTTTAATTTATTTTAAGTCGCATCAACGGCTAGGTCATTAGCGACTAAATAAATACAATATATTATATTTTACATTGTCAATTTTTAGTTTTTACAATATATAGGTTACAATTGAGGTTACAGTACAGAGATGATATGGATATAAAAACAAAACTTAAACGTAAAAATTACATAACTGTTAATTACTACAAAAAAGGAATAGAGAATTACGTTATTCTAATACAGTTAAATATTTCCTGAAATACCTATTTCATTACAAAATTTTAAAACATTACTTTGGTAAGTATTATCCCTTAGAATGGCACTAAATCTTTCCTTATCAAAGAATTGAGGTCTAACAGAATTGAATTGGGGACATTCCTGGAGGATGTGATTAATGTTTAGCGGGCAATTGCAGGAGGTACTTACTGGGATGGAATTTTTCTCTAGTATATGACTATGGGAAAATTTGGTGTGGCCGGATCTGATGCGTGAAAGAGTTATTTGTTCACGACGTGAGAGATTTTCATTAGTTTTGAGGGCAAAAAATTCACCAATTTTCTTATGCGTTGTGCTTGCTTTGAGATTGTTCCATTGGTTTGACCACATCTTTCTCATGACTTTGCCAGTAAACTTCACGTAATCCTCAATTGTATAAGACATTTTGTTGTTTACTTTCTCTTCAAAGTCAATAAGCAACATAGGTGTGGGTGATCTGCTAATCGGAGTTCTTGCTTCTACATTCTTTGTAATGTGGATCACCACAGGTTGAATACACATGTCAGCTGTCTCTTTGCAGATTTCAAGCAGGTTGGTGAAGATTAATTGTAGGTAATTACTGGGTGAAACTTTAATGCCATTCGGTATATATGTTGATAAAATAATACATTTTTTAGTTGGGTTGGATTTGACAAGGTTCATTGACATTAGGAAAGCATAATTGTAAGCGCTATTTTTACTTGCAAAGTTCCTAAACTTGATATGAAAGGTCTTCCATGGAGATTGGATGTATAAGCCCATTCTGTCTGTTTCCAGCGTATCTTGGATGTGGATGACATCGCGATCTTGATATTTATTGAGAATCTCGTTGAGGATAAGATCAGCGTCGGAGTCGTTCAAGTTAGAGTTGGAGAGATTCTTGGGAAAGGAATCGACAGTAAATTTTGGTGTGACCCAGGGAGGATATTTAGGTGTTCTATACCTTCCCACCGATATGTTTGGGAGGTTGTAGGCTCTGATTATATCTTTGGTGCTTTCGTAAAAGGTTTTTGGGTGTGAATGTAGGTGGATGGGAGCAGATCTGATTGGTGGGTTAATATCATTGAGTATAATATTGTTATTGGATGAGGAGGCTTTGCTTATATATTTGATAGTCAGATAATCCCGTCGAAATTGCAGGGTTGGTTCCGAGGCTTCGATAAGGATGCTACCTGTTGGCGTTGTCTGGAAACATCCAGTACATATCCTAAGCGCTCTATTATGTACAGGATCCAATTTTTTGAGTAGGTTCTTTTTGGCTTTGTTATATAGTATGCACCCATAGTCGATTTTACTACGAACAATAGCTTTGTAAGTGAGGAGCAAGGTATGTTTGTCTGCGCCCCAGTTGTTATAGTTCATGCATTTTAGTAGATTTGTTCTTCTTTTGACATCAGTGATGAGATCTTTAATGTGCTCTTTCCAAGTATGCTTACAGTCAAAAATAAGACCAAGGATTCTAGTTGAATAGTCTCTTCTTATTGCTACCTCTCCCATTTTTAGATTAAGATCTCCAGCTATATTTTGCCTAGATATCAGGATGCATTCGGACTTGGTTGGAGATATTATGAATCCTGAGCTTAGCGACCATTTATGTATTGAGTTCAATGCATCTTGTGTAATACTCTGCGTAGATGCGAGGTTCTTTCCTTTGCTGAGGATAATCATATCATCCGCATACTTGCGAATGATCGTAGGTGATATGATATACTGACCAGCATCCTTAATTGCGATCAAAAATAACGTTACGCTTAGGGTGGATCCTTGTGGAAGTCCATTCTCCAGCTTGATTATTTCGGATAACTGGTTGTTAGCACGCACTTGAATACATCGATCACTAGTAAAATTCATGATAAAACTAAGAATGTTACCATTAATGCCGATATCTTTAAGTATCCATATAACTCGAGGTATCCAGACCATATCTACGCCTTTTGGACATCTAGGTTGACGGCAATGACATGTTGTCTGTTGTGGATGGCTTCAGTGATGTAGGTGTCCACGCTAATAAGATGTGAGTAAGTAGAATGCCCAGGTCTAAAGCCAAATTGATTATCTTCAATGATGTTATAGTGATTTAAAAACCATCTTAAACGTCTATCAATAATCTTTTCAATTATCTTACGCAGGTTACAAATTAGGGAAATCGGGCGATAGTTAATCGGGTTGGATCTTGCTTTGCCAGGTTTAGGAATGGGGACAACAGTTGCTGTTTTCCATTTATTGGGGAAGGTTTTATTTTTAAACATAAAATTAAAAATATTTAGGAGGCTTTCCTTGCCTTCTACAGGAAGATTCCGTATGAGGATGTTGGAGATACCATCCGGCCCAGGTGTCGAGTTATTTGTCACATTAATAACTTCGTTTACTTCCTGCATTGTTATTGGAACATTAAGTAGGTCAGAACGTGCCGATGGGTTTTGGAGGTAGTTGTTATAGGAGTCTTCAATTACATCTTTAACCTTCAAGAATTCTTTATCATAATTCGCTGAACTAGAATTGGATTGGAAAGTTTTAGCGAGCATGTTGGCAATTGTCGCAGAATCACTAATAATCTTGTTCTGAGATTGTAAAAAAGGGATGATGTTAGTTACTTTATTGCCCTGAATGGACTTTATTTTCTTCCATGATTCAGACATGTTGTTGTTTATATTGATTGATGATACATAATTAGTCCATGATTTCTTTTTCGACTCTTTGATAATGCTTCTGGCGTGGGACCTAGTTTTCTTGTAAGCAGTCTTGTTCTCTAAAGTTCTTCTTCTTTTGAATTTATTGAAGGCACGTTTAGCTGCTTTGATAGCTTCCCGGCATTCGTTGTTCCACCAGGGGACTCTCTTCTTATTAGATTTAACCTGATAAGAATCAATAGCTTGGTATGCAGCTCCTATGATAATGTTGGTAAAATCTTGGACTATGTGATTGATGTCAGATTCATTCTCATCCAGATGAAAACTAGATGAGGCAGAGCTAACGATTTCTTGATACATGGCCCAGTCAGCTTTGTTATAGTTCAGCTTGCTGGTAGGAGGGAAAGGTGTGTCACCAGAGCCGGGTAAGTCAATATCAATAATGATTGGATAATGGTCACTGTCGTATGGATATTCAAGGACGTTCCATGAGCATTTTGGAGCAAGAGAGGCCGATACCATTGTTATATCAATGGCACTAACTTTGCCGTTACTGGGATTGATGTGGGTGGGTCCTCCTGTGTTTATAATTATCAAGTCAGAGTCTTCTGCAAATGCTTCTATTAATATACCTCTTCTGTCGGTCTTAAATGAGCCCCATACTGGATGATGACTGTTTAAGTCCCCCAGAATCAATATGGGTTTTGGTAATTGTTTGAGGATGTCGTTGAGCTCCAAGTAGTCAAGTTTATGGTTGTTAGGGATATATAAGTTACATATATTGATACAAATAGGTGCTACAACCTTCACCGCAACTGCCTCCAAGTCAGATTTTATCATAAGGTTGTCAGCCAAAATTGAAGCTTTTAAATATATGGCTACTCCACCAGAAGCATGATCAGTGGTTCTATTTTTAAAGAAACATTGATAATTCTTAATAATAGCTGAGTGATTACCCTTGAAATTGGTTTCTTGCAAACAAATGATATTTGGGTCAAAATTGTTGCATAATAGTTGCAGATACTCAAGACGACAATAGTATCCATTAATATTCCATTGGAGTATCTTCATTTGTTTGCTTGAAATTTATTTAGCAAGGGGGGAATGGTGTTTTTTAAGAGACCTGAGTTAAAAAATTTAGTGTCAGGTAGTTTCCATACTGGATTCAGACTCAGATGTGTCTGATTCCGGTAGGTGTTTCTGCAGTTTTTTTATTAGTCTGGTGACTCTGCCTTTGATAATTCTATCCTTTAATACAGGGTAAATGTCATTGAGCATTTTTATAACGGCTGGAATATCATTAGAATAGTCCTTTACTATGGTTAGAGGATCAGCAGAGCCCAGAGTATTTTCTAGTAGTAAGTGTAATTGATTTGCTGACAGAGGGAAAGAGTTTTGATTCATTTCAAGCAGATCTTTAGTTGGGCTGAGCATGTCTTCAAGTGTTTTATCAGGATTGCTATCTTGGTCCAGTTCTTCATGTTTTGAAGAATTCTTTTTCTGTTTCTTTTTTTTAGTTTTTTTTAACATTATTATCTTCATTATTATCTTTAACATCATTAGTTGCTTCAGATAGAGAAGAGGATTCATTGGGGAGGCTTCTTTTAAGAAGGGGAGGAAAGTTCATAGGGTCACTGGTGGAGGGGGCAGTGGGTGTTTCAGTTATGGTAGGCTGCACTTCCATATTATTAGAAGGGATAGTTGGTTTGTCTGTGCTGGGAGTGTCCAGAAGGCAATTCTCTTTGGGGAGATTTTGGGGGCAGTTACTAGCAGTATGGCCTTCCATTTTGCAGTTGAAACAAGTAATGTTTTCAGCCGAGAAAAAGATTCTATATGGTGTACCTTCATATAAAATCACTGATGACTGAGGGAGTTTGTGAAGTTCCTCAGGTTGGATAAATGTTTGCCTTCTGAAGCTCATAATGTGACTGAGGTTCGGGTCAGACAGACCAGCTCTGATGAAGGATATACTGGAGGTAGTTTTAATGTCATGATTCTTGAAAATATTTGTGATTTCCTCGTTTGGAATAAAAGGGTATACATTTGATATTATGATTCTCTTGAGTTTGTTAATTAGGGGTCTCACATTAACAGTAGTATTTTTAATGATCAGAGTAGGGTATTTGTTAGTTATAAGGTCAGCATTGGTCTTCGAGTTCAGAAACACATATTCTGTTATTGGATATTCTTGATATAAAAGTAATGGCACTGGGGGGAACAATTTCGGTTAGTTTACTTATATAGTCTTTGACAGTTAGATTTTCGCATGCGTCCAGTAGTATAGATTGTTCTTTTGATGGAAAACTCACGGTATTTGCAGCTCCGGCGTACGACTTCGTGGGTTGATCTCGGAGGTTAGGTGACGGATTCATCTTGACGTTGTCTGGTACTGCTTTATTCATGTGGATACGTTGAGCCAGCCGACAGGCCGGCCAGAGAAACGCTGTACACTGCTTGGAACACTGATGGCACTTTAAATAACACTGTTAGGTAATATTAATATTGAAGTGTTTTGGTTCGGAGATATAGTGTATCGATAAGCTGATAGAGCGCAGCAGTAGTTGTTGCCTCTAACGCTGTCGAACTACGACTGAGTCAAGTTTTATTATAACACTGGATTTCTCTAATACGTATTCGAATGAGTAAAAGTTCTTTGGTTATTTTCTAAAAAGGAAAATCGGAATAATTTTGTCGTTTTTATAAAAACTAATGTGTCGATTTCGAAACTAATGTCGAAACAATGTACGGATACGAAATAAAAAGGACCTTTTTGTCGTTCTGCCATTAAACGATTAGGAATCCCCGTTCTCTACTATTTGACTGAACATCGGGATCAATAACGGCTTGCTACGTAGTAAAGAGGAAGTAATTATCCAAAATATTTTTCGACATTTTGATGAAAATGCTCAACCTAACTCGTTGCGAGTCGAATTTGATTCGAATAGTATAATTTGGGGGGGCCCTTGTTATCTTTAAACTCTTGAAGGGATAGTGCTAAATGTACCCTATAAGATGGCATAAACGCCATATTGCTCTATCCTTTTATTTTCAAAAATTACAAAAATGTAAAGTTTATGACTTGTTTGTTACTTCGTTAATATTTACATTAGCCACAATTTGTTTACATTATAATTATGAGTACAAGTGCTTTAAATAATGTCATAACATTCCTCGAAAGCTCAACAGTTTTCTGTGAAAACGAGGTCAAACAGCATGTTGAGTAATGCTCAAATGCCATTTTCTCAAAAATTACTTCAAATTTTTTGTTCGAATTTTACCAACGGATAGTGCTGATTGCGTTGTTTAATCTGATCTAACGTTCATTTTGGCGTATACTTTTTTTTTTCAAAAAATACATAAAAAACATAAATGTAAATGGCCGTTAATATGCACATTTTCAGCAATTTCTTGGTTGGTTGGTAGTAATTTCGGGTGCGTCAACTACTAAAATCATTTGTCCACTAATTGTAGTGCATGTTTTATTCATCTGATCTTCTCGCACTGGATGGCGAGATCCGGTGCGGACTTTCCGTGGGTTAGCGGGGCTTCCAGCTAACGGGGCTAGCTAGTGAGCTTCAACCAGGTATCTCGCATCAGCGTGGCAACGCCCCAGCCAGAGGAAGCTGGAAGAGTGTCGAAGATCCCCACCGGTCTCCCGGCATGCATGGTAGAGTAGTGCTTGTAAGTGCGTGTAAGGGGTGAAGATAATACACGGAATACGAAGGTACGATCGCGCGCTGTGCGTGGTTCGTTTGTTAGGGTACTGCTCCGGCATTCGCCTGGTGTTGATCGGAGAAACCACGGAAAACAACCGACCAGAGCACTCTTAGTATTCTCCTCTAGGCAGCGACAGAATTCGACTTAGCTGACAAGCTAGTGTCGAAAATCTTCCTACAGTCGGGACTCGAATCTAGGACCTCAGTAATTCTAAACATTATTGTACGTGCGAGTTAAAGGGATTCAAAAGAAGTTTTTTGAAAATTCCATTTTTTTTTTGTGAAAACGAGCTTCAAAATTTTGCATTTACTGAAACGCTTAAACGCCATTTTGTTAAAAACGGCTCTAAATTTTTGAATGAATTACTACTAGGACAATGTTTTATTCTTCTTTATGTCTTAATGTAATATTTCGATTGTACTATTAGGAAACCGAAAAGTTGACAAAATTTTTTTAAAAAGGACTTTGAACGGCGATAGATGGCAGCTGGCAGAAGTGTGTGTCAAGACAAAAACTAGGTTACAGCAAAGAAATCAGAAAATTAACTAGTACGAGAAAGTCTGTGCCATTAGTACTACTCTTGTAAATAATATTGCTTTCAAGTTTCTTTAATATAAAATGTGCTTTTATAAAATAAACTTTAAAATAGGGAATGGGTGGCTCTGTGTCAAAGTGATATACCATTATTCGGGGAGTAATGGGTTCGATTCCCTGTCTGCGTAGATATTTTTATCCAATCTATTACCAAAAAATCCACCAATTTACAAAATTCTACATTTGTCTACTCAACGTTATGCTTGAAACGGGCAAAATTCGCGAAAGAGAACAAGGAATTCTAAAAAAAAATCGTAATAGATGCGCAGCA
>BLKR01004714.1:0-22500 GCA_011170035.1 Teleogryllus occipitalis
AAAAAGGGTTTTTTTTACAGGATCAGGACCTAACAATGCGTTAATATTTATGTTACCGGTTATTAGTATACAATATTGCATTTGTGAATAGAAAAGCTTGAATTAATTTACAATAAAGTTTGTCGACAACACAAAGTTTTCTTCGAAATTTATTTGAAAATTGCGCATTTTCATAAACGCCCAAACTAGATTTCCTTAAAAGAGATTTCGGCTCCAATTTTTTCAGTAAAAATTTACACGTATGTGCAGGTTTTACTCTTCAGCAATATTCTTCGTCATATTTTAATTTTTCAGGGATTCTGAAAATTTTCAGAATTGTATCTAATCCCCAAAAATAATAAAAGAACCGTTACAAACGCGAGAGCCCGCACGACTGATTACAGAATACAAATTTTGTAAAGAATTATATGTTTTAGCTTAGATCCGTGATACGTAGCATAGTTTAGGTGCTAGCATAGTTAACGGATGGACTGTTTGCTTTTCGGTACAAGTGCACTAATCTCGAAGGTAAGATTACCCGTAGTTTCGAGAAAGTGATTTGCTTTTTAGTGGGCAAGAAACATTAACTTTGGTAGGTGCTAAACGCACTGTCGCACTGAGACACTTATAATTTCTGCCCTTTTAATTGAAGTGACGTGACGGCCTTTAACTTTTTGAGGAGTATCCCTCGTACGACGAATTCTCTTCTGAAGAGCGATTTTTTCCTTAGATCAAAAGATTTTTTTTGTTTCTTTGACAGAGGGTAGGAGTTGTAATTAACACTTCTCTCAGGGATGTATTGTGTTACACTATCTTTATATATAATGTACTGAATAGTATTATTACTATTTGAAAAATATTCTAGGCCAATATCGGGAAGACTAAAAGCAATTATCGAAAAGTTGTAATATTTTAATGTAAAGCTACTGTGTAAATATAGGTTGAAAACTGATTGTATAAAGTTTGTTAATAAAATTTATAATCCAGACTTTTGACCATCAGCAATTTAATTTTTTTCCAGCTATTAAAATTTTGCCTTGTCCGTTAATGGAAGTTATGTCTAAGTGGTAATATTTCAAAACAAACATTTCAATATATATTTATAATAAAGACATATTACAAATTCTTAGAAAAGAATTTTTGATTAGCCTGTGTAGCGTTTTCTTATTTTTCTCCCATTCATCTAAACAACGCATGTAGAAGCGAGAAAGACTCTGATTTTGCCTCCTCTTGCACCATGTTTTCAAGAAGATAAGAATATCATTAGACTGACAGCATTTCATTTGGGTGACTATTTATTGTCCATCTATTAAACTCGGCATCCTCTTCCCTTAAACTACGCGCATTCTCTCCACTTAAACTACGCGCATTCTCTCCACTTAAACTACGCGCATTCTCTCCACTTAAACTACGCGCATTCTCTCCACTTAAACTACGCGCATTCTCTCCACTTAAACTACGCGCATTCTCTCCACTTAAACTACGCGCATTCTCTCCACTTAAACTACGCGCATTCTCTCCACTTAAACTACGCGCATTCTCTCCACTTAAACTACGCGCATCCTCTCCACTTAAACTACGCGCATTCTCTCCACTTAAACTACGCGCATTCTCTCCACTTAAACTACGCGCATTCTCTCCACTTAAACTACGCGCATTCTCTCCACTTAAACTACGCGCATTCTCTCCACTTAAACTACGCGCATTCTCTCCACTTAAACTACGCGCATTCTCTCCACTTAAACTACGCGCATTCTCTCCACTTAAACTACGCGCATTCTCTCCACTTAAACTACGCGCATTCTCTCCACTTAAACTACGCGCATTCTCTCCACTTAAACTACGCGCATTCTCTCCACTTAAACTACGCGCATTCTCTCCACTTAAACTACGCGCATTTTCTCCACTTAAACTACGCATTCTCTCCACTTAAACTACGCATTCTCTTCACTTAAACTACGCATTCTCTTCACAAGGTTTGTTTTCTTATTTTTATGACGCTCAAAATACGCTAATTATGCGAAAATATTGCTTCCGTTTTGATTACTTAAAACTAAAGCATTGGTAGATTGACAAACAAAAAATGACCTCGACAAATGGACATTATAGAAACTCTCGTTTTGTACTAATGAATAAATTGGGTCAGAGTCAGTTCAATATTGCTTCATTTCTAACTGGTGTAGTCGTTTACCTTGTATTTAAATTTTCTCTTTTCAAAATCAATTCATTGAGGGATATCGTATCTACCCACGAAAAGTTTAACACAATAAATTGTAAATTTTTTCATTATTTAAAAAATATATTTAGCAAATAGAATATGGTTACTAGTAAATTTTCTTTCTTTCTTTTGCCGAGAATTAAACGGACACGGTCAGAATAAAACCGTTTTACGCTCAGGTTCACCTCTTTCGTGACTGTCAGAGAACGTGGCAGATGGCAAACATTATTACTCTTTGTATTGCCAGAATACACTATAAAACATTTTCAAGAACCATCGCATGACATTCTGGGTAAATAAAGATGAATGCAGGTAATTTTTCAAAGATTTCACACAAATGAAAAAGCCGCAACTTTGCGAAACAAGATCGCAATCCTTTATTTCACAAATTATGTCATTCATATAATAATTCTTTTGAACCCAATTCCTTTCAAAGTTCAGAGCAATCATCACTTTCTATAATGTGATTGCAATAAAAAACGAGTATACATTCCGTTTCAATTAAGAATTATAAATATTTTACTGAATGAAAGAATTTAGAAAGAGCAAATCTTGTTTAACAAATTTTTTCGCAATATCAAAATTATAGCCAATTAACTGTAGCTAAGTGACTAATTATTGTTAGTATTGTAGCAAAACATTTTCGTAAACTTTACTTTAATAAGTAAAGTTGAAGTTCTGATTGGAAACAACTCCGTGAGGTGTTCTACGGTGTGAAGGAATGCCGACCGTTCTAGAGTTAAATAACCCGTTCTTATTTTTTTATGCGAACGTCATCGCAATTTGAGCTTCGTACTCTCCGACATTTGAGTATCATGACGTGCACGTTTCACTTTAATCATGACGGCCTCTCATAGATCCTTAATGAGTACTGTTTCGTCGTACGGGCCACGTTCGTACGGTCGCCTACAAAACAGTCTCGAAGTTCGTCTCGAACGCTGTGTCCCAGTCTTGCGAAAGGCGGTCACGCGACGCGACGGATCGTTGAAGTAGCCCCTTTGCTCCGCTCCGTCTCTCGATAGGGACTTCATGTGATCTTACGCACTGAGTGATCACACGCCTTTCTACCGGTGCACTGCTGTAGTCAGGTTTTTTAATTTTCTTTACATGTGTAAGCCCCCTTACAACTGAACCAAGAATCTGTACAATGGCATCCGCATAACAAACCTATAAGATATCTAGGTCTGCCTACACGCGCACGCGACGTCATTCATTCCATTTATTTAACCTAAAATTAATTGAACGTGTTGTAATGTACGGAATCAATACAGACGGACAATTGTTCAAAGAAATACCCACTAACCAGTTGCGAATCCTGAACATTATTGTAAGTATACCGCACTTTATGGAAGCTACCTCTACCGTTGTCTTATTTTCAGGTGCCTATCGACCGTCCAGACGCGCATCCTCCCCTTTCCCCGCCCTAGAAACATGAGGAGCCATGGTTATCGCGGCTGACTTGCGATGCCTTCTCATGCGCTAGCGAAGTCTGTCGACAGCATTAAGAACTCTTTGAAACTTCTTACTCTAATGCACTTCATAGCGCTTATGGATGCGGAAGATGACTGGTTCTCGGTAGCAATTTTTTCCCATTTGTTTCAAAATCCCAACCTTTTAGAGGATTACCAAACTTATGAAATCTTTTTTATACACTTCGAAATACTAAGTAAACCGACGATATACGTGGTGTATCGGAGAATTCGCCACTGCCACTAACCTAAAACTAAACGAAGTGGACATGTAGCAGAAGTGTAACATTCCATTAAACATATCTAAGGAAGTGCTAGATGAAAAAAAATTAAAAAAAGATTAAAAATTTGGATCAAAGACAAAAAAATCATTAAAGATAAAGAGAAAGTCTTCAGTGAATAATTACAAAAATTCATAGAAGCCTAAGAATACCGCAAAATCAGGAATGAAGCATAAGCAAAAGAAAGAACAGCCCATAGGATATCATGGGTTATGTTCACAGGCTGAGTGGAACATTACGTCTAAGGGAAGCAAGAAATAGCATTCAAACTAATGAAACTTCTAATCAGAGAAGAATCGTGAACCTGAATGTAATATCAACATTGAACTGCATAAAATACTATAAAAGCTGTGGTACAATCCAGAAATTGTGGAAACTGCTGATAAGGTACACTGCAAGGGGAGCTTACATTGGATTTGAGTGTAGCCCTTAGAAATGAAAAATCTAAAATCTCGGGAATTAGATGGAATAAATTCCGAAATCATAAAATATGGAGGAATCCTTTTAGAATGTACAATGCTTCGTCTTTTCAACATGTGCTGCGAAAATTATGAGGTACCATATGAATGGAAAATAACATTGCAATATTTAAGAAAGAAGAATGAAGAAATACATCCAACTACAGAGGTAACAGTATTCTGAATTCAGCATACAAACTCTACAGTAAAAAAAGTTAAAGAAAGGCTTGAAAGTATCTGATACAATTTTAGCAGAAGAAAAAATAGGCTTCCGCAAGGGAAGATCCAGGACAGATATATTTTTGTATTAAAACGGGTAATAGCCGCCAGTTCGTCCGCCCATCCGTTTTCACAAACAAGAATTTGTCAAAAACGGCTTCAATTTTGCCTTTGAACTTTCTGTAGGTATAGTATTAAATGTAGTGTATAAAACGGCAGACTTAATTTTGTTGCATTCGTTTGGTTTTTAACAAATTACACAAGTGTTTTTTGTTACATTCTCTCCCGTCTTTAATATTCATATTACTGACAATTTGTGTACATAATTGCTTTTATGTGTACATATGCTTCAAATGATGTCCTTTAAAATTTCTGGAGAACTCCATTTTATGTGAAAATGAGCTCACAATTTCCAGTTCTAGAAAAAGCTTAAAGTTTTACACTTACATAACCGCTTAAACGACATTTCCTCAAAAAGGGTTCAAATTTTTAAACAAATTTAAAAACAATTTTTAAACATATTTAACGAGAACTTCTATAATATTCTTGAAGTCATATTCCAGTTCTACCTTTAGGGGAACCAAAATATAAAAGATTTAAAAAAATGAATTTAGGCGTCCATAGATGGCAGCCAGGAAGAACGTGATGCAAAACCGAAAAGCTAGTCTGGACCACAGAAATTAGAAAAGTAAGCAAAGTAGTACAAGAAAGCGTGTGCCATTCTGTAGCATCACTAGTTTGATCTCAATACGTTGATTGCTTCACTCGAAGCTGGAAGACAAAATATTTCCTTTTGACTTCAAGTAGCTCTTGAAACGAGAATTTTAAATGTATGTTCTTAACACTACGTTAATAACATTGTACAGCTGCATTGCGCTTCGTAGAAGCACAACCTCCAATGAAGTCAGTGCAATGCCATTGCGAATGTCAACTCCAGTGCCTAAAGTGCAGATGGTTCTCACTGGCCTACATATGGCATATTGCATAGATTTTATTTCAATTTTAATTGAATGCCTCCTGCATGGTATCAGTATCTATAATAAATAGAACACTTCTGCAACTGGCTTCAGACAGCCTGTTTCAAAAACAACTCAAAGGTGTGAGCATTAGAGTAGAAGTGCAACATGACGTAGCACTGCTCAAAAGTACTACGCATTTTCTTCATTTCATTTAACAAGTGAAATATTCATTGCATTATGCACGTTATCCGTATCAATAATATTATACGGCATTATGAAATAGGAACTCTTTCCAAAATTACTACACATTTCATTTAACAGGTGAAATGCTAATTTTATGAACTGTAAGAAACTCAATCGATCTTTTGCAGATGTTAATAGAAACCTTACAACGCTGAAGTAAGTTCCTTTAACGTCCACGGCCGTTCATGAAATTTTTGTACCACCACCAACAACAACAATTCTCTTCCCTGTATTGTAGATGCACGGATAAAACTGCCTTTTAATGCTAACACGAGATAACAGTTGCCTAAAACAATTCGAATTCTACCTAATACGGTTTCGAAAGCACAAAAAAAATCAATTTCAACAGCGGTGCCCTACAATCACAAGGTAACTGCATCAAAACAAAAATAAAATAATTCAATAAGGTCTAAGGCTTGACTTAAAAACGGAAATAATTTACGTCAACCTCACAATTATTGCATGTCCTATGAAAATGTCCTTGCTACAATGCAGACAGTCCGAGGGTGTTCAACAAACCGAAATACTCGATATGGAATAGCACACGATATGAAATAGTTCAAACCACAAGTTTTCGCACTTGATTAAACATACGGGTCTGTATTTCTTGAAATCTTAAACGCTTGGTTTACTAAATGCAAGAACAAAAATAAACCCTTTCATATAGAATGTGCTACGTATTCACTAATGTTCGTAAATTTCTCAAAACCAAAGAGTTGAAAAGTTTCTCAAAATCGGAAGGGCAATATCAATAGCAGCATCCTCGAAAATACAAAACAATCCAGATTTAACCAGTTACATTTATTCATCCCTTAAAAACTAGGTTCGTTACAGTCAAGTGCAGAGCCCCCTCTAGAAGCAAGCATAGTAGAAGTAGGCTTGTTTGTAGCCTTTCTATAGGTAAACTTAGTGCATGTAATCACTCTCTGTGCAAGTAGTAAACCTCACAAGGCAGTACTAAGCATAGAAGCGTCGAGAATTGCAAATTTGAGCACGTTTTAAAAATTGCGGCCCGAGAGAATTCCGTAAACCAAGATACATACAAAAACAGCGATCTGAAAAGTACAAAAAGGATTTTAATATTTTATTTATAGGGTCTTGTTCATTGAGATCTTCTGTACGTATTAGTTTTGTTCGATTTATATGATCACACTATCACAACGCTGCAATCCATGACTGCAATGGCAGCGCTGTAGTCACATAGGCTCAAAATATTTTGAATGTTACCGAAGTGAAGGTTTCTTCAACACATGCCCCATAAATAGCAAATGCAAATCCATTGCTAGGGGAGAAGCCAAAGGGCATTGCATGCACTGGCCTCATTTACCCTAGCAAAAACAATTACAGGAATTCAACTGAACACAAATTTCCATCAGCCATGCGGCGTTGACCGACCCTGCAAAATTGTGTTGCCACTCGACTTATCGCTTTTGTTACTCTCCAGTGACGAGGATAAAAACCTGATGTCCTGCGCAAAAAGTAAATAAAATGTGCATTTCTAGTTAAACTCTTGTCTACAATTAGGTCATTGGATGCACCACTCTCACATGTAAATCAACATTCTTCACTGTGTTAGTAACCATCGATCATTTAATGGATTACTAGAATTTTTGTATTCAAATAATCACTAAAATGTTATTATCGTAAGAAATTATATTCTTTCCAAGTTCAAATAACACTTCTTACAAAACTGATTATAGTTTCTAAAAGTGGACCGCGGATTATTACGAATAGAACTTGAGACAATCGAAATGGTAAAAAAACTTATATTCTACAATCTTATGCCCAACAAATCTAAATGTTTGCATGGTATTATACGCGCACTTTCTTCAGCCCCGGAATATTTACCCCAACTCCTTTGCTACTATTAGTTGAATTAAGAATAAATATTAGCGACAAGCGTTGTTGACAAAACCTAATTACCAGAAATGTACGTTCCCATATTATAGAAACTATTTTGCAAATAAAAACGAGCTACAGGTATGAAACAATAGTCCCCCATTCTTGTGGCGTTTAGCGAAATGAGGGCTCAAGAACATGTGCGCGGATAATTCTTAGCTTTTACTTTTCTCTATACCTAAATAATATAATATCGCACTATTTAATGCGTTACTTACGTACGGCTTTGAAATACTTTGCATCAGTAGTCACTTTCCATGTAAGTTTTAATGCAAAAATCTAGGTGTATGGTGAGGCAACTGTGGACGTAATGTCGACGCCATCAAACGTGAAAGATTTCAGATGCGAACATGGAGCACAGTGAAGGCCTCGCCTTGTGGTGGACTGACAGACACTGACCAAAAGTCGTACTACGACCCGCCGCTGAGTATGGAGGCGCTGCTGTAGCAACTGGAGTTAAGAACAGAAGAAAATTACTTTTAAGAGATGGATAATTAATTGCACCTCATTTCGTCACTTTGGTTGTACTATAAACAAATTTCAACCTATTTAACAATAATTATAATAAAATTATATTTTGATTCCCTGGAAATGTCATTTCGAATAGTTTCGATGCAGGTGGATCCTGTGGACTATGGGAAAAATAGGTGATGGGAAAGAGCGCGAATTTCGAACTCTTTCGTCGAAATACTTTGTATCTATTAAATTTAGTCCCTAAAAAAATAAAATAATTGGGAAGATCGCGGTCCTATTCCCCTCACGGCTTATGTCATGTGACAGCAAGGCTCCAAGAATGAGGCCTTAAAAGGTTCAGGAATTAAAATACTAAATATATTTCCATTGGAAATATTAAAATATTAAATTTATGATATGAAAAATTACTCACAAATGTCAAACAATTCAGGGTGATAGCACATTGTCTTGTACACAAGTGTTTAAGTTCATTCTTAAAGCCAAAATAGTTCCTCTGCAAAATTTCTTTTCAATTTGTTTCTTTGTTGATTATAATTATTATTACTTTCTCATATACGGAGTAACATACGTAGTATACAGAAAGTTATGTAATGCTGCGGAAAATCGATTTGGAGAAACATCTCCGTCCGTCCATCTGTAAACAACACTAGTGCCTGGATTATTCGTAGGTATTCCAAAATGAATATTCCCCAGCCATTCTGGCCAGACACGGAGCTCTGCGGTTTTCAAAATCGTTTTCGAAAATTACAAAAAACGATTTTAAATAGTACTAAAGTTTCAATTTTTGGATGTCTTCCCAAAAATGCAATACGAAGATATCGATCATTTCAATTTTTTTCCACAATTAGTTATTTAATGATTGCCATGTACATTTTTGAAAATTTTGAAAATGTTCTACCCAAGGAACTTCACGCAAAACTTACTTATTTTTACTTTCTCGTATACGGAGTAATATACGTAGTATAGAGAGTCATGTAATGCTGCGCAATAAAAAGAACGGATTTTCGGCGGAAAAAAATTCATTGACGGGGTCTGCAGGCGAAAAAGTGAATTCAATCAGTTGCTAAATTAAGAGAAAAAAATCCTCTAACACGTGGTGGAGCCAGAATCCCTGTTTTGTGGGTCCTTGATGCCGAAAAACCTATTGGAAGCAAAACGTCCGCCCGTCCGTTTGTCGTATGTGAACAAACCTAGCGCCTAAACTACACGTACGATCTTCTCCAACTAGAAGAAACCCCTGTCCATTTGGCTCTAGTTGAAGCTTTGAAATTTTGAAAACCATTCTTTAAAATCTGGGGGTACTTTACATAAAGCTCCCCGGACATTTTCAAATTTTTCTCAAAAATGGCTCCAAATTTTTTCTTTAAATTTCTTGTAAGAATATAGTAAAATACACTTATAAAGGTGGCGTATGTCCGATTTTTAAGGTTAACTGATGTTTCGAAAATTGCAAAAGTTTGAATTTTTTTCGGTGTATACTATACTATTCGGTGTACAACTATAAAATCGAAAAAACAGATTTTTCCTACAAATGCAATATGTTGCTCATAAATAGTTCTTTCATTAAGGTCATGAAGATTTTTTTGAAAATTTTAGTAGTTTTCGTGTAATAGTGCATGAAATACTTTCAATTTTAAAAAGCATAACCAAAACAAGATTTTCTCAAAAACGGCTCCAAATTTTTTCTTTAAATTTTTGGTATGGATAGTTTTAAATTGTATTAAATGACATAAACGTCATATTGCTATATTCTTTTGTTTTTTCAAAAATTACAAAAATGTAATTATTTTGACTTCTCTCAAGTCGGTAATATTAACATTAGAGGCGATTTCATCACATTATTGTACTTATGAGTAGATGTGCTTTAAATAATGTCAAATTCTCGAAAACTCAGGAGTTTTCTGTTAAAATGAGCACAAACTTACGCATTTTCAGAAACGCTCAAACGGGATTTTCTCAAAACTGGCACCAATATTTTTCTTCAATATTTTCCAACGGATAGTGCTAATTGCACTGTTTAATATGGCGTAAAGTTTATTTTGGTGTATCCTTTTGCTTTTTCAAAAATTACACATGTATTTTTTTTAAATATCCCTCACGCCGTTAATATGCACATTTCCATCGATTTGTATACATTATTGAATTTATGAGTGGAAGTTCTTCAAATTACTTCAAATGAAGTTTTTCGAAAACTCAATAGATTCCTGTAAAAAATAGCTTCGAATTTCGCATTTGTGGTAACGTTTATCGCCGTTTTCTTAAAGACGACTCCAAATTTTGCAATGAAAATTGCTATTTAGGACCAGGTTTTAGTCTTCTTTAATATTCTTAAAATAATATTTCGGTTCTACTATTTGGAAACCGAACAGTTGAGAAAATTTGAAAAAAGCATACTTTGGGTGGCGATAGATGATAGCTGGCAACAAGAAAGGGCAAGACTGTACAGGCCCAGTCCACACTACTGAGAAAACTTTACTACAAGAAAGTCTGCGCCATTCTGTAGCACCTCTAGTTTTAATTGACATGGTTTATTTAAAGATTAATTTTCAGAACAATTTCATTAAAAAATATCAATAATTAATCTGTAGTTTTGCAATGTTGTTTTTTTACAATTTTCAAAAAAAAGAAATCGCCGAAAATAGGACCGGCGCCATTTTTATAATCGTACTTGACGTGGGCCGTAATTGACGCGGACGGGAGAGTACACGCAGTACAGAACGGTCGACTTGTACACAAATTAATGAATTCAGACATCGATTCTTGGGGGTGAAGTGGATTAGCGCGATAGAAAACAGAAATCCGAATTGGGCAAGAGTTCTTCCGGAGCAAGCGTTACGTCAGAAATACCGCAGGGGAGTGCATTCTATTTCTAGCGTTCGTCAATGATTTGCCAGCGCACTTAATCTCAATTGTTCGGTTATTTGCAGACGATTGCAATACATCGCCTTATGAATTCGAAAGAAGATGAAGAAATGCTGCATTTTATTGCTCTTGATGCATCATATTAGTGAGCGGAAAATAATGACATGATCATCAGTAGCTCTAAAAGCAAATCCATCACTTTTGACAGGGGGTCATAATCACAGCGAAACAAATTACCATTTAAATAACGACATTATTCCGAGAGTTTCCTCTTGCAAGTACCTAGGAATCCATTTCGACAGTAAATTAAGGTGGAAAAGCCACGTAGATTTTGTTGTAGAAAAAGCCTGGAGAACTCTTCACTTTGTAACGTGCATCTTAAAAAGAGAGTTCGGCAAACGCGAAGGAAATTGCTTCCATTATCGCTTGTTCGTCCGATAATGGAAATGGAGAATTTGTTGGAATCCGCACAAAAGTAGGCAGTGTAAAAATGTGGAAAGGATTCAGCGTAGGGCAGCTAAATTTACTTTCAGGGACAAAAAAAGGCAGGGTGGGATTTACTCGCAAACAGGCAATCAATGGCAAGACTGTGCTTTGTATAAAGCTTATAGCGATCATGCAGCTTGGAAAGAAACGAATTGGCGACAAAGTATTCGTAAATACTTCAGTAGAAGTGGTCATAGACACAAAACTAGAGGTGCAACAGAATGGCACAGACTTTCCCGTAGTAAAGTTTTATAATTTCCTTGCTGTGGTCTGGCTTCAAAGTCTTGCTCCATTCTCTGGCCAGCTGCCATCTATCGTTACTGAAAGTACATTTTTTGACATTTTCTCAACCTTTAGCTTTCCTAACAGTACAACCGAAATATGACTTCAAGAATATTAAAGAAGAGGAAAACCTCGTCCAAAATAAAAAATTTTCATTGAAAATTTTGAAGCCTTTTTAAGAAAATGATGATTAAACATTACTGTAAATGCGAAATTTGAAGATTTCACAGGAATCTATTGAGTTTTCAAAAAACTTCATTTGAAGCACTTCCACTCACAAATGTAATAATGTATACAAATTGATGGAAATTTGCATATTAATGGTGTGGGAGATGTTTCACAAAAATTACATTTGTGTTATTAAAAAAAAGTACACCAAAATGAACTTTACGTCGTATTAAACAGTGCAAATCCGTTAGAAACATTTGAAGAAAAAAATTGGAGCCAATTTTTGAGAAAATGGCGTTTGAGAGTTTCTGAAAGTGCGGAATTTTGAGCTAATTTTTACAGAAAACTCGATTTTTAAAAAAAAAAAACTTTATTTAACATTATTTCAAGCACATGTACTCATCAATCTAATATTGTGAAAATATCGCCTCTAATGTAAATATTACCGACGTGGAAGACAAGTCAAAACAATTATATTTTTGTATTGTTTGAAATAACAAAATAATAGAGCAATATGGCGTTTATGTCATCGGATAGGGTGCATTTGGTACTACGCTTAACAAAAATTTAAAGAAAAAATTTGGAGCCGTTTTTGAGAAAATGTTTTTGTTATTTTTTAAAATTACAAATTTTGCACGCACGAAAAGTACTAAAATTTTCAAAAAATGTACATGGCCTTTATGAAAGAACTTTTTATGGACAACCAATTTTGTTTGAAGGAAAAACCCCTATCTTCAATTTTATAGTTGTAGGAAGACGCCGAAAAAAATTCAAACTTTTGCAATTTTCGAAACTTCAGAGTTAACCGTGAAAATCGGACCTATGCCGCCGTTATAAGTGTATTTTACTCTATTCTTACAAGAAAATTAGAGAAAAAATTTGAAGCCGTTTTTGAGAAAATTTTGAGTGTCCGAGGGGCTTCATGTAAAGTACTCTCAAAAATTAATGTTTTTCAAAATAGCAGAGCTTCGACTCAGGCCAGATGGACAGGGCTTATTGTACTCTGAGCGATAATAGATGGCAGCTGGCTAGAGAATGGAGCAGTTCACACCAAGGAAATAAGAAAAAACAAATATTACGAGAAAGCCTGTTCCATTCTGTAGCACCTCTATTTAAATTTCCATTCAGCACAACTTGAAGTCGCGCAAAGTGAATTTTGAGACCAATATCTGAACTCACAATGTTCGACGACGTGAGTACATAAACATCCATTTTCCACACAATTGGCAGCCAATGATAATCTATTTTAGAAATATATTCGTCTCAAGGCGATCAATCCTTGGGACTTAAGATATGATGACCTATTTGCAGACAACTATTACCCGCGCTTTCCCCTCCAAATCCAGATAGGGGTGTTCACGCGCAGGCTGAAACGGCGCGCGAAGGGAAACAGATGCTTCATACGAACATCTTTTTGCCAGATTTATTCTAACCTGGATTTGAATTATGATTATATTCCTTACTATTTCATGTTTATTTTCTTTTTAAATTCGGCATTTTATAAACATTTTTGCCAAGGGGCAGAATATGTTTGAATGCTAATTTCTTTCCGTGTTTTCGATCTGTTTTATTTTTAAATCATTCAATTATTTATTGTATTGAGCAATAATGTGAAATAAATTTACAAGTCTCGGCAAGTTAACATTCTCGCTTATGGACAGACAGCGCTTTTAACTATAATCTGCGTTAAAACCTCCTAAACGTTAAGGCTATTATATCACTCTTAAGTAAACATGATTACAAAATCCAGATACTTTCGATTCAAAATGTTTAATTTTACTCTCAATTGAGAATTTGACTGATGTGTAATTTCATTTTAATGGATCATATTTTTGCTTTAAGGGGAGGCCGTACAGCCTATCTGTCATGTTATTTGTACTATTTATGTAATTTTATCTCTAAAACTATTTTATGAAGCTCTTTGAAATTTTACACATTATTTTATAGTAATGTTCTTCACATGCAGTATGTTTTTCATAACAATTCAACATTTTGCCTTTTTTCCCCAGTGACTAAGTAGTAGTGTATTATAACAGTGTTTCGTAGTGACTTAAGACACAACAAAACCATTCACATAATACACACTACAACACACGATATTAACCAATCGATAGTATTAATAATACTATCCAATGTATTTGATATTAACATAAACAATGCCGCCAAAATGTCAGGAAACAAATGATTATTGTGTGGCAGATTAACCACACCACTCTAAATACAACTAAGAAAGAAATTTCCCTAAGAAAAAAGACTTCGAAAAAATAAAAAAAAAAACTATAAACTGGCAGGTGACATAAAAATGGGCGTGATGCTTGGCACAGCTAGACATTTAAATATCATTTAAAAGCCCTTAGGAACATAGTATCACGAAAAAGTATTTTGCACTGTGTTAAGTGAATATTAAAGATTCAAAATAATTGAACATTTTGGTTCTATGACGTGTACAACCTCCACTTAAAAGAGAAAATGAGAATAAATATAGCAAAATTTGAGTCCATAACTGTCGAGTAGTTTCTCCAAAAGATGGCGCAGGTAACAAGTGACATACCACCACTCCGAGACAACTTGTGCAACCCTTACTTTTAAATCTTGCGCCAATTTCTCTTGACACAGAGCCCGCGAGCTCTAGTAAGCTACCTTGCCCGCAAAGTAAAAAAAAAAAAACAGCAGCATTTGTTCGAGACTACTTCTAAGTTGACAAGTTGTTCCGACAAAATGGATGGTAACTCCCTTTTTTAAAACTTTTTTTTTGTTTTACACTTACAGTTCTTGAAATGTAATTTGTCTTGACACTGGGCATGGCTCGTATTTAGCACTATTTGCATTTTCCTGTGTTAATACATGAGGTGAATATGCTTCCATATACTTGAAAATATATAATGCAGAAATGAATATCGATATAGTACTTGACATATTAAATAAATGAATATAGCGTTAAATAATAATTTTACCTAGTAAAAATTATATTACATACAAAGATACTGTAAATAGTAGCTAATGTAAAATTATGGAAGAATATAAAGAAATCCATAATTTATAAAATGCAAGTTTTCATTATTTATTAATTGAATTTACTTTGTTAACTTTGAATTAAATTCATTTTGGGTATTTACATACTTCCTTTAGTTGTCAAATAGTACATCCTCAAGTTTTCCTCGGTCAAATTCCCTCTTCTACACATCTTTCTTCACATTCTCAGGTGGGTCTGTGAGCATTCCAGCGTTTGCAAACACAGCTACGATCTCCGTAGCACTTGGGAGCTGCAAGTGGGCTCGGCAAGTGCAAACCTGCTGTAACGTAGTAGTTTGTTCCCGCTTAGCAACAGGAGACGTTGTTAGGGAACGTAAAAATAATCAGAAATCTTTGAGAGGTCAAAGTAAGCAGACCTGATAGCAGATCCAAGAAGCTATAACCAGATATTTTCTAAATTTCTATTAGTACTGGATGTACTGGAGCATAAATAATAAAATTTGCTCAGAAAGATTTAATTTCTGGGGAACAGTTCTGGGGAGGTGGTCGGCTGGCCCAAGTCTGACCTTAACATCACTGATGATTGCAACGCTACACTGCTCTAGAAGACGTTTTGGGTTAATGCTACACATCAAGCAATAAATTGTTTCTGTTGATAATACGACTACATCCTACCACAGAGTTTCCCATATTTGTAGTCTACAACATGATGTGCATGTGCGAATTAGTTGGTAATTTCAAAGGTATTTTTTTTAAGGATTAACATGGGTTACCTGTCTAGTTTCCAGGATTCTAAAATAAAATACTTTTACAACAGAGTAAAATAATGCTGCTTCTTTATTGTGATTTAGCAATGAGAATTCATGACATTGTAACAATGCATCCTCAAAATCATACACACAGTGTTACATGATGAATCATTAAAAATCGCACAAACACTGAAATCACTTCTCAACTGAATCACAAGAAACCTTAATTTGAAAATCAGATATTAATCGATGTCTTCGGGTTTCATCAGCACAAGTACTCTAAAAAATTAATCGAACAAATTTTTTTTGAAGAATCATAATTATTTTGAATATTTTTGTGTCATCTTGTGCCTGGCCCCAAATCCAAAGAAATTCATTAAAATAACACTTATTCAAGTAAGAAAAATAATGGCAGGAGTAGCCTACCTTACCTTTTGTAGTTCTAACAGGTACTGTTGTTCTAATTATATGTATGTAAACAAAAATGGGATCAAATATCTGTGAGAAGAATCTCAAACTGGTAATGCAAGAAATGTTTATGAATGAAGTACTCAGTAACATAATACTGGCTAGAAAAAGTAACATGTTAGATTGATGAGATTTGTTTCAGTTGTTGCTTTTCATCTCGTTCAACAAAAATTGTCCAGAATTGGATTCAGTGTTTTGGTGAACGCTTCAAAAAAATTAATTAATGTGCACTGTGGGGAGGTCAGTGATATAACAAAAGGAAAAACCGTCAAAATATTGTAAGTAGTGCATTTTCCCCCAAACTTCAACACTGGAAGAATAAACAAACAACAAATTAATCCTTAATCAAGGATATTTTGAAACACTAAAATAAGGACTTTTTGTGGTAAGGTAATTTCTCTATTCCACAGAACATTCAAAACCACATCTGAATGCGCTCTTTTCAACATCACCCACACAGTTTATTTTTGTGAGGCATAAATAAAAACACTGGAGCACATGACACACTGGTTTGTCTAAATGCATAGTCCATTTTACTTGCATTCCTGAGGAGTGTACATAAAATGTTATAGTCTGCCTTGACTGAGATGCACACTGCCAGGGGATCTCCACATTAGAGATGTAGTAAGTACAGACCCGATTCAAACTACACCTGTCTTAAACCGTTTTGAAGAAGAATCTGTATTTTCAGTGGGGGAAGCTGGCCTCTTGTTTGTCGCAGTGGAGATAGAAGTGTTGGGCAAATCAGATGATTTTGCTTCAGATAAGATGGGCAGAAACTGCACAATGACTGCAGTCATATTGTCACATCCTGTTCCATCACTTGCAGTGTCCGGTGCCAGGCAGAAGTCAAAGAGCTGGAAAAACAAAGAAAAACAAATTATAAACATACTCTCAAAAGAATGGCGACACTATGATGCTGGGGTTAATAAAATATGGCCTTTGTGTTTTCTGATTAAACTACAGAATTTGGAAAATCTTTACATTCTCACACAGGAAAATCAATTACATCAAGAGCAAAATCTCTGGCATCTACAAGGGACAGGCAAATAGGTTTCTAAACAGTACCTTTCTTTGTTATCATGGAGTTCCAATACGTATATTTCTATCAAATCTCAATATTTGTATTCCATTATTACTCCATTTTCTCAAAACTACGTAAAAGAGATAATACATCAACCGCAATCAAATTAACAACAAGAAGAATAGGGCAGCCAGCAATTGACATTCTTCTGTTCTCCAAGTTTGAGAAAATAAATTTCCCAGTTTCTCTTTTGCACATTGTATTCATTCAAACAATACTCGTACCTTTTTCTCTCCCAAGCAAGCACTGAATGAATAGTATTTAGTTCAAAAAAGAGGCTTAAAGAAACTGTATTTTTGTCATCCTAGGAAATGAGTGTTATTAGCAATGCTCTCTCATTTTTTTTGACATACATAAACCATTTTGAAAAATTACTCCTAATTATCCTTTCAAACCTCTATCAAGCTTTTAACCAGCAAAAGAAAAAATCTAGCACAGGCACTATGCTATCCTATGATTTACTGCACTAATACAGCCAGCCTTCAACCGAAAATTTATCGTTTTTTTCTGGACATCCAAGAAAACAAACCATCTACTATAGCACTAATGGAAAGATGGTTGAAATCGGACCTCAGCAGAGGTATTCCCCAAACTCAGTATTGTGACTGATCTTATTTCTTTTGTACACGAGCGACCTACCAAATGGTATGCACTCCCACTCAAGATGAATGCAGATGAAAATTCTATTCTCATCCTCTGGTGAATCATTTCCACTTTCATTAGGACTTCGAGAGAGTTTATGAGTGGTCGAGAGTCTAAGTTATTTCTTAAGTTAAAGTTAAAAAGTATTAAGGAGGCCATGTAGTCAACAAACTCATATTAGATGTAGTCTTTTGATATACAAAACATCCTTATAAAAATACTCCAACGTCACTGAAAAGAGAATGAGGGGAACACTAACGAGGACATGAGGAACCTGGAAAAGGAAATGAAAAATCACCTTGATAGTCTCAACAAAAAGATTAATGAGAAATGCACATATAATCAAAGAAATTTAAGAAAATAATACTTCAAGCAGAGCAGGATGTATGGTGTGAAAGGGCCCACTGAGCCTCATCCAAAAGGTAAGACATTCCCACGACTTGGAAGACGTTAAGCTATTGCTGAGAGATATAAATATCCCAGCAAAGAACCAGTTCTAATTATTGGCGACTTCAACTTACCAACAATTATGTGGATGGAATATCAGCTAACAGCAAAGACAGATATCAATAAACATTTTTGGAATTCTACATCACAAATCTAAAAGAATTCACAAACCTGGTACCAAGATGGGCAGACACCCTAGATTTTAGACCTTGTGTTAACCAAAGATGAAAATAATGTAACTCCTCCAATACCGAGACCACCCATCAGACAAAGTTAACACCTTTTAATCATTGTGATATTACCGATGGAATTAAAAGGGGTATATGCACAACATCGCATGAATATAGCTGCAGACACAACAACAGGAAGACAGACTACAAAGCAATAGAAATGCAGCTGTCTTCAAATGTGATGAATTCCTGTCAAATGATAAAGAGACAAATGTCCATGATACTTACAACTAGAGGGCAGATTTTAATGATATGTTATTAATTTTCTTTTCACTTTAGAACAACGTTGTTAGTATAGAAATTAATTTTATGTTATGACTAAACTCTGGAAAAATGTGTAGTATGAAACATGAAAATATGTAAAATTGGATAAAATGTGTAACATTAAAATGCACTAATTATAAAAAAAATTTACATAATAAATTGCACTTATAAAAAGTAGTTTTGCAGCCAGACAAGATGCAATAAAAGACATCATACAATCTGGTGATATCTATCATCAGCAATCACTGCAGTGTGCAGCATACTCATCAAGGTGTTACACGACAGCGATTGCCAGTTTCTTGGAAATTAAGGTTAAAAGTGACTAAATGCAGGGACAGTGATACTTTTCACACTCAAAGATGAAAATGGTCTCAGTCACTGACGCGTACTTCTTGCCATCAAGATAACTGAAGCAGACGGACCGGTCTGTGAGATTATCATGAATCGTTATGTAGGAACAGGCTACAGGCAGTAATGTAGGAGAAAATGATTTCTTTTTTTAAACACTTCTTTGTAAAATATGTAATAAAATTGATAAAATAAAAAATATTATGTGAAAATAAAAATTGTCTAAAATATGTAATGTGCTAAATATGTAAAAATATGTAATGAAAAAATTGGATATTGTTTTTAGGAAGGCATCGATTCGTCAAGATTACAAATTTGAAAATGGTAAGTAGAAAAACAAAAAATATGTAAATGCCTAGTCTCTAGTTATAATAAAAGAAATTGGCCCATTTTTATAGGCATTTTTTTTGCCATTTGCCGTCGATTTCAACTAATAAGTAATTTTTTATCTTTTTTCATAATTTTTAATGCATTTCAGCGATTCCATCAATTTTAATATAATTTTAATGGTACTTGCCTCAAATAATATTTACAAGATGCAACAAATGTTCTTTACAGAATTTTTGAGTAGCCTATTCAATTTCTTCGCTCAGAAATTGTATTGTCAGGCGTTGTCAGTTCTGCTGATTTTGGGATAACTAAAGACAGAGTTTATCTAGTAAAGAACAGTCCCAACCAAAAGTTTGAAAGCTGAGTTCACCTGAACTAATAGAAGAAGCCTCGATTACATCAGTAACGTATCCAACAGCTTGAGTTCTTCATATGAACTGGTTTTGATCATATTTTTACGTCTGCTTTTAGGGCATTTTAAAAACATTTTAAGAGCATTTTATTGATAATTTTTGGTGTGGTCATAGGTCATCAAAATCCTCCCTATTATTTATGACGAATTCATAAATAAATGCTACCATGTACTGTCCAGCAACACCCCTCCACAAAGGGTGAAGAAAATCAATACTAAACCGTGGATTTCACTTTTGATTGTACAATTGGATAGAAAAAAAAAAAATGTCCAGCTTGGATAACTTACAAGAGAACAGGTCTGTGACTGATCATATACAACCTACAAATCTGTGTATAACTAACAATAAATCTCTTTGAAATTCAGAATCCTGCAACATATTAAATAAAGAAGAAGTAAGCATAAACTATCACACAGACAGCGGAGATATTTGCAAGCGAGTTTCAGGAAATGTTCACTGCAGAATGACTGGATAATCTACCAAAAGTAGTGCAGAGTCTTCTTACCCCAGACAACACAGTTCTCGGATACTGAAACAGCTCATACTCTACAAATCCTGCATGAAAGTACCACTGCTGACACAGACTGCATTCCAATGATTTTTCTGCAGTGTGCTCTACAACTAGCTCCACTGCTGAACAGAATCTTAAGGAAATTGATGCAAACTAGTTTTTAACCAAAACCATGGAAATACGCCATTGTTACTCCAATACTTAAGAACAATGTGGAAGGATGACAGCAACGAAGATATGAGAAAATGCCATAAGCAACGTCTTCATACCTACCCAACAACTTGGCATTGTACAATGTTAATTCACCAAGAATAACCTCATATTCTCATTAAATAATTGGACCAAAACCAATGACTCTGGTAAACCAGTCTCGTATCTTGATTACGCCAATACTTTCAAAAGAGCACTCGTGAAAGATTACTCCTTAAACTTCAGTCCTTTGGAATTAGAGGCAAGTTACACTTGTGGATAGGGAGCTATCACCACCCGCGAAATTTCATGGTCAGAATCAGCAAGTCTCTCAATACCTCACCCAGTTGTAAATGGTGTCCCACAAGTATCACTCTTGGACCAATCCTCTCTATCCTTAATACTCCTCTACACGCTCTCCACTACATACTCTGAATACCAAGTTCTTGTATTATCACCCACAGAAAAGAAAATAATGCATTATATTCCCCCTTAAATAATACCAGAAATAAAAACCAAACTGGCTTTAACTTCTCTTGAATCCGATCCCACAATAAAAAATTGGGACTTACAATCTGCTGAACTCACCAATGGAAGTGGTAGCCCTTTAAAAATATACACAAGGAGTAAAAACAGGAGAAGGTCACCTATGCTGCGGTTAGAAAACAAGAAACCACAACGAAACATCAACTACATTCAAATTGCAACATTATCACTAGACATCGGATTTTTAGGGAAATACCTATTTTTTTCTAGATAACTTATTTAAAGGCTGTTAATATATGTGCATGAATCCTGACAAATGATGACATATGACAATTTTTATAATGCTTATTTTTGCTTATTTTAGCATAAATGCCTATTTTTTGCATAAATACCTTTTTTAGAACTTTTTTGCCTTTTATTTATAATATTTATATACAATGCTAAGATATCAGAAAATCGGCGATGGTCCAACATGACCATTCATTACGAAACCTTCAAATCATGTCTTGGTATTTTAAATTACGAGAGAATTCCTGAAGTATACCAACTGATTTTTCTCCATTTCCCTATTTCATAAATACCAGCCATGATCTGAGAACATGGTCGATTCACAATACACCGAGGACACCAAAATTTTAAGTGGAAATAATTATAAATTCCCAGAAGGTTTCAGTGTTGGTGTTGGACGTCTAAAATAAATACCAATCACATCGCTCAGATATCCTTCTCCGCTTTCAAACTGATTTGGTCTCCCAGTCGTTGGAAATTTTAAATTGTGATCCTTGAAATGTTACAGGTAATATGAAAATATTACTGGTTAATGGAAACAATTAAGAATAAAACGTAGACGAGTTGTAAATATGTAAATCTAATTTTACATTAAAATATACAAACTTGTTTTGTGCATTGAAGTTTACAAAATAATATAGACAAAAATTATAATCTTTTATTTTATTGTGTATGTAACTTATGACAGTGCTTTTTTTTCCTTAATCTTGATATTGTCAGTGCCTTTTTAGGCACCGAAAAGACGATTTTTTAGAGCCAAAACATCCCATGTCTACTAATGACCTTGGCGATGCAAAAATGTTTAATAATTATAATTAATTAATAAAAAAAGAATAGATGCCGACAAAAACTTTAAGAAAAAAACCAACAACCCCAACCCCAACAAAAATTTTAAGAAAAAATTTGGAGCCGTTTTAGAGCTATCCTTGTATTAAATATTTTTGTACTTTGCACATACTCACTAAATATTGTAGGAAAACTACTAAAATTTTCAAAAAATTACGCACGATTGTAATGAAATATCTAAATATATATCGTACATACCAATGTTTTGATCTTTATAAACCTAGAAAAGTCTTGA